>CAXKVX010000968.1:0-122624 GCA_964058865.1 Eleocharis quinqueflora | reverse complement strand
CTCCTCTTTTTTCCCTCTTACTTCTGGTGCTTCTGAGATAGTTTTAGTAAGGACTTGGAAGGATTAGAATGTAAGGAAAGGAGAACTGAGATCTGATATAATAGTATCAATAGCCAACATCTCCTGGTTTCATACTGACTAATAATAAGAGATAAGAGTTGCTTGGAATTTGCTTTTGCTTCTTGGTCTTAAAAGGCAAACAAGAGGTGCAGAACCACTTCAAATTAGCATACTGCAATTAGTAAAAGGGTTAGCATCAATTGCCCCTAACTTCAAATTATTGCCTCAAAATATTGTAAGAACTGGTTCACAAAACATCAGGTACAAGAAGCAAGGCCAATCAAGGAAATATCCTTTTCTATATTAGATAAGGAGTCCTTTAATTGTGTAAATTTATGCAAATCTAAGTCAAAGTATAAACAAGCCGTTAGCCATACAAAGTTATATTTATGAGAACTCTAAAAAAACAACTATAAACATAAACACAAGCTAAGGATAGAGTTGCAGCACATTGAAAATTTTCTAAATTAAATATAATTCCAAACAGATTTTTAATGTTCTTATTTTGGTAAAGGTAAGTAATATTTTTCTAGAAATGTTTCCTCCCCCCTCCCCTCTTTCCAAGGCCCAGGGGCGAAGCTAAAGCAAAATTAACCACGTATTTAAATTTTTTTTAAAAAAATATGCTTATAATTTAGAAATTAAAAAATATATATATATGCAATATTTTGAACCATTCTAAATTCGTAAATTTTGAATCACCTCACAAAAATTCTAGATTCCCTCATGCCTCTTTCAAAACCCTCAAAACACCCATACCCATACCCACATGCACATATGTGTGTAAAGGTACCTCAAACTCAGTTCTAGCATAGATGGCGATGGTACATTGTTTGTACCATGATTTTAGAGAATTACAGGGAACTCACGAACCGGCTATTGGATTGATTTTCCCAAACGAGTGTGTGTATTCGAGAGAAAGAGAGATAGAGAGACTTTGGATTGTGAGACTCACAGTCGAGTGACGCCGAATCCTCCTTTCGTCGTCGATCAGTCTATTTTTTTCTTTTTTTGTTGGTCGATCAGTGATAGATACACTGCGCAGAGAAATTACGGCGCTATAGTGCTTCCAACAAATAACAAAATCTTTTAGGGTATTTCGTGTGTATTTTACTATTTTTTTGTGGGCCAGGCCACCTAATTATTTATTTTTAATTGGGCTATTATTTTTTTTGCTTTAGTTTTAATTCAAAAAAAATAATTGGGTAATTGTATTTGTGCCATTCCTTTTATAAATTTTAGAAACTTTATGTTTTTTGAATTAAAAATTAAACAAATCTTGCATGATTTAAAAAATTATAAATTTTGTGCAAATTATTTTATAGTGGATAAAGGACATTAAATTTTTTTCTCATCTTATCAAATTTTGATAGTTTTTTTATTATTTTTTGCTTGTACATCATCTAGTTAGTGTTGTACTGTTTTCACGCGTGTTGTTTCTATTTTCTTTTCTAAGCTTATAATTAGGTCTTTCAGGCCCTTTTCTTTTATTGTGCTAAACTAGAGCATTATCTGAATGAAGTCTTATATATCTTAATATATTCTCTTAACATATATATTCACCATAAATTGGAGTATTTCTTTTTAACAAAAGGCAATAGATCCGACGATAGATGAACAGTACTTTTAACAAAAGGCATGTATCTGAATGAATTTCTCTTATAATTAGCTCGTGTAAGTATTGAGACCTTAACGAGTTAATCTGAATCGTCGGATCGATTACCACCATCTCTAAATAGATCTTTACCATAGAGAATTTTCACAATTTTATAATTTTATTATGTTTTTTTAATTATTTTGTCATTTTTTCCTTGCAAACAAGCTTCAAACGAGCCAGCTCAAGCGAGCTCGAGTTGAGAGTTTCAGCTCGTGACCACTTATAGTAACGAGCCGAGCCGGCTCGTTTACACCCTATTAATAAACACCTATATTTTCCATTAAAAATAAAATAAAATACAATTAGAGTGCAAGGTGCAGAATAATTTACAAAGCCAGATCAATGAGACGGAACTCAATTACAAAATTTTCAATATTTTGCGTTGTTCGGGGCTGTGATTAAATTAGGAAAAAAATTTAGAAAAGATTTAACAAATGCAGCCTGTAAGGAAAAAAATTTCCTGGGGCATATATGTCAATTTGTTATTACATAAGAAAAAAAACAAATTAATCTTTTATCTGTTTCTATTCTGGCTAGTTTCTGCCACAAATTTCTGACAAGAAAAATACACACGAGTATATGACATAATTATCATGATTGATAGTTATATATACCAAATAACACCTCATGGTCAACAACCCGAGTATTAACAACACAATTGAATGAACATACAGAGTTAAATAAAAAATGCTTAAACAAAACAGCAGGAACTATTGGAATTAACTAAATAATACCAAAGAATAAAATAAGTTAACAAAAATAAATCAGTCTCTATAATATAAAGACTTGAAACTTGTAATATAAAGAACTGAAATTTGCAATATAGACAAGTTGATCCTTAACAGACAAGTTTCAGTTGATCATCAGACATGTTTTATTAATCCAAATCTAAACTATTAACAACAGAAAAGTTTTCTTGTCGTATTATAAAGGTTTGGGAGTTGCAATATAAAGACTTCGGCATTGTAATATAAAAACTTAAGGATTTATAATATAGATAAGTTGATTCCTAATAAGCAAGTTCAAGCTTATCCTCAGACAAGTCTTTATAATTCAAATATAAACTACTAACAATAGAAAAATTTGTTTGTCGTATTATAAAGACTTTGGAATTATAATATAAAGACTTAGGAGTTGTAATATAAAGAAACCTTAAAAGTTATAATTTAAAGACTTGAGAATTGTAATATAAAGACTTGAATTTGTAAGATAGACAAGTTGATTTCTAATAGACAAGTTCAAGTTGATCCTCAGACAAGTCTGATTAATCAAAATATAAATTACTAACAATAGAAAATTTGATATGTAATAAAGACTTGAGACTTGTAATATAAAGAGTTGGAATTTGTAATATATAGATTTATAAGTTTCTCTATATGTAAATATCACTAATGCAAATGAAGCAAAATACTCATGCAATCTCTAAAAAGAAATGAAGCAAAACATGATTCATTGAAAATAAATTCGATTCACAAAAATGTCTTAATCTGTATTTTGTCTCCCAATAATAACACACAAGTTGATTCCTAGCAAACAAGTTAATGTTGATCCATAGTCAGACTATCTCGAATTCATCAAACAACAATGCCAGATCAATTTAACTAGTAAGCAACAACTAGTTAGTTTAGATCCTCAATTATAAAGATTAAACTTACCAAAGACTGGCTTAGAGATCTCGAGCAACCGATTCGGTCGCTTCCTGAAGAACAACTTCGTAAAGAGCATCATTTCTCAATGCTGTCGTGGCCGACTTGGTCGGATTCCCAATCGAATCCAAACCGGACCCAATTCAGCTTAATTCCTCTTAACTTCGATTGAAGCTAAAACAAGAGGCGAAGAAACAAACTACGCAATTGAATTTCGGTATCTACTTCATCGAGACCTCTCTTCCTATCTCGATTTTTCGATGGATGAGAAAAGAACAGTGTAGAGCAACAAGAGGAAGAGGGTGAATGAAGAGGAGACGAGATCAGAAAGAATTTTGTCTTTATCGCGGGGACACGTAAGGAGAACGCGAATACGGGGACATTATAATTACTCAATAAAAAACTGGAATATGATAATGTGAATTATGATGGATTTGAAGCTAACTTCTGAATTCAATTTTCGCTCAATAGTTTCGACTCTTGATTTCAATTGTATTCCTTGTCTGTTAATTACAGAGGGGTGCTATTGTCGATTATTATAACTAGAGGTACGCTCGCGCTCCGCGCAAAAAGAAAGCGCGAAAAAATTAAATTTTAAACTTTCGTATTACAAGAATAAAATTATAATAAATCGTTTAAATAAAAAAACGAAAAAACCAACGGCTAAAAAAAAATCTACAGTAAAATCACTGTAGCATGCTACAGCGAAAACACTATTTATAACCAATGTAGCAACTATGTTCAAGCTTTATATATGTAGGATATCAAGTATCAACAATTGGTCAAACTAGAAATGTCATATAAAAATTTCAAATTACAATACCGAGTCCTGTCAAAACGACCGTCCAAAACAAAGTAATAATCATTTTAGAAATACTCTAGTGTTTATTTTTGTTATTTCAAACTAATAGTTTGAATATAGTGTTGATCGTTTGTTATTCAAGTTAGTAAAATGTTATTTAAATCGTAAATTTGAAATAGTATGAAGGAATGAATAAAATAATGAATTGTTACTGTTTCATTAACTGATAATAATAGTACAATAAAATAATGATATGACAATAATAAGACAAAAACTTGAGTACTCCAACATTTGGATCATACAATTCATCGAGATTGGTAAAAAGTGATTCTGAAAAACACATCACAAGTTAAAGTGAAGCACTTTTCATCAATTTTGGACGGCACAGATGAGCTAGAGTATCTAGTGTATTCATCTTTTGAAGTACCCAAAATTTTGCCTATTAATTATTATAATAATTACAACAATATAATAATATAAATCATATTATTAATATTATAATTACAATAATAATAATAATAATAGTATCTAAAAACAATAGTATGATGATGAATAAAATAGTAATAAAATAATAATTTGCAAACCTCAACATAAACTATTTTGTTAATCCTACTATTTTAGTGTGCGTTTGAATTATGTCATGGTTAGTGCAAAAATAGTGATATCTAAATTAGTGGTTGAAATATACTTTTTGCTAACTGGGTTAGTGCAAAAATAGTACTAATTTTGTGCTATCTAGGTTAGTAAAAATATTGTTTGGATTGCACTTTTGGAGTAGTGATAGTGAGAATTAGTAAAATAATGAATTATTTTAGTATTTTAACGGATAGCAATAATAAAATAATAAAATATTGATATCAATTTATAATATAATAATAAAAGCAAGGCTATATAATATATTAATATGCATAGTACATTCTCTTCCGTACTATGCGGTTATGCATGTTTAATTTGCTCAATGAATTGAGATTTAAGTTGCTTAATAAATCTTCATATTAAAATCTCGTAGGAAATCAAATTTCGTGATTTTTAAAGCTTTATTTATATTTTCAATATTTTTCAAAACATTCCAGATTTAATATTAAAAAAATATCATTTTCTGAGATTTAAAAAAATAGCAAGAAAACTCTAAAAATCATGATATTTGATTTTCTACAAGATTTTGATATGAAAAATTTATTGAGCAACTTAAACCTCAATTTATTGAGAAAATTAATAGCCGCATAATATGGAAGGAGGTGTACTATGCATATTACCATATCCTTATTTATTGTTTTACTCATTATCAATTCGATAGCTAATTCCCTAATTAGGTGTACTACGTTGTGTTGCCATAATTAGAGAATTAGCCAACGACATTGTCAATTCGAGAGAACACTTTTGAGATTGTTTTAGTTTGGTGAACTACATTGTGCTGTCAAGTAGTTCATCATTGTCTTTGATTGTGTTGTCAATCAGACGATTAGACATTTGTAGAGCGTTGTAGCCCATTGCAAAGGATTAAAGGCTTTAGGATAGGCTCCCTTATTTTAAAACATTAATTTTACCGAAATCGGTTCTGGAAAGTATTTTGGATCCGGAGGTCCGGTGGATGTAGGCTTGATTGATAAGCCGAACCACGAGACATAACTTGTTTTCTTGTTTTATTGCTCTTACTCTTTCTTTTATGTACTCTACTTTTGCATACTTGTTTGAATTGTTGAAATTGCTCTACTACTTGCTTGCTTGACTTAGCTAGGTGATTAATGTCCAAAAGTTATAACTAAAATTGTTAAACGCTTCCGCAATCATTTTAGTTCTTATTAGAACTTAGGATTACAAAATATCAATATACACTTATAATACACAAAGCTATTCGATAGAAATATATCTTCAATTTGATAAGCAAAAAATAATTCTTGAGATAGTATAAGAAATAAGGAACTAATTATATATGTTTTTATACAAATCAAAATTTGGTAAGCAGTATAAATACTATTTAATAGATGAAAGTGATATATACCTATGACACACAGTTATTTTAGTTTTATTTTTGGACACTATTAAATAATTAAACCAATCATTTTTTAAAATTTTCTTTCTAGTGAATATCATCTTTATTGAAAATTATAATATAAAATTTTCTTTATTAGTGTTACTTGAATCCAATATAAATTTTAATGTCGTAACACAAAAATTTCATAAACTTCTTCATGTGAAACACGAGCATAAACGATAACAATATTTGTTACAGTTCAAGAACGATAGTAATGTTGGAGAAACGAATTCACATTTTCTGAAATAGAAATGATGCTACAATAATTAGAAATTGTCAACTCTTTGAATCCTCACTGCTGTCCGCATAGTAACTGCTACAGCGCTGCTACAGTATCGTGCAAAATCTATCAATTTCTTACAAAATCTGTTCATTTCTAGTTTAGAGAATACATATTCTGCAGAAACGGCAACACAGCTGCAGTCCTGGTCCCACATCCCTCTCTCCCATGTCCCATTCGACTCCTATTAAATTCGTTTAATTCAAGTCCTGTAACATTGTATAGTTTGAATAGAATGAATCTAAATTGCATATTGTATGGTGTGCGTTAGAATTAATCATTGCACGTTGAATGAAAATATAATCTGACATTAATATTAATTACTCTGAAATTCTGATCAATTGATGACCATATCGTATACTGTGACTAATTACTCTGAATTAATAAAAACTGGCATTTGCTAAGAACCCAAGTTAATGTTCACACACTAAAGTCATAATTACATGCTGCAAGAATGTTTTCAATAAGAAAACATGTTTGTTACAATTTAAGAATTCCTAAACAAATGTTTCCAATTCATCCCAAAAATGTTTTCAATTTTTCTTCTCCAAATGTTCATCTGTAATCTTACAAAATAAGAATTAATCAAAAAATGCATGTGAAGGAAGATAATTCTGTTAGCAAAGTGCATCAGACTAAAAATACAAGCAATTATTTTAATTAACACTTAAATAATTCGTCTAATGACAATATATAAAAGAATTACTGCACATGTCTAATAAAATTACTAGTTTCAGACAGCAAAAATCTTAATATAAACCATTTTTAACATAATATAAAGATAATTAATTGCTGATTTTGTGCACAAGCTCACAAATTGTTTTATATGGTATTACGTGCATTCCTTTAAAAGTGCAAAAAGTGTTATGTGGTACTGCATTACATAAAAAGTGCAAAAAGTAATGAAATTACATATTTATATGATATTTCAAATTTTTCATTTTGCATTCCAAAATTTTTTTCTCAGCCAAAAAGGTAATGATATTTAATATTAAAATAATTCTATCCTTTAATTACAGCATGTTCATTAAAAATATAAAATAGCAAACTCCAAATGTATCATTTATTTATGTATATCTTATTAAAAATATCTACTGCACAATATCCTATATAAATGAAAGTTTTGATAGTAATTACACATAAAGAAACTTTGAGATTAAACAAAAACAAAAATAAAACTACAGCAAACTTCGTCAATATATAGTAATTATGATTTATACACATATCATAATTGAATTTCATCATAATTTTACAAAAATAACAAAAAGTTTCATTAATTTATTATTGTGCCACTGTTGAATCGAATGAATTATTATAGAGCGTGCTCACGTTGAATTTTATCATATTTCTTACTCTCTTTATTTAATTATCTGAAAAATCGATTGGGGTTTTTTTAACCTGAAAAAAAAAAAAAGCAATGCAGCAATGCGGCACTGTTACCATCCATGGACTCTAACAATGCCATATTTCTTCATTCTAGCTAGTATTTTGATATTTTATTTTGTTTAATAATAAATATTTTGGTCTGTTTGCATCATTGATGCAAAAATAGTGCTATCTGAATTAATAGTTAGAGCATCTCCATCTCTGAAATTTTTGAAATTTCTAAATTATTTACACATCAATTTTAGAAATTTAATTTTTCTTTAGTTTCTAACTCTACATTTCTAAAACTGGAAAGTTAGAGTTTCTAAACTGTCACGTCAGCAAATATTACCAATATTATGAGAGACCGATCAATTTTAACCAATGATTAAGTCATGTCAGAGTTTATACTCTAAAGCATAGTTGCTAAATAAGAAACTCTTAAGCAAAATTTCTAAATAAGAAACTCATCTACATTCCTGAAACTCATTTAGAAACTGACACGTCAGATTAGAAACTCTAAGAGTTTCAGGAATGAAGATACTCTTAAAACTGTGCTCATTTTTTACTATATTAAATAATAAAAGGTGCTATTTTTTGCTATCCAAATTAGTGAAAATATTATTTGAATTGTAAATTTAGACTAATAATGAAAGAAAAATAAAAAGAATGAATTGTTTGTAGTAATAAATAATAATATTATTATTAATATTATTAGTAGTAATAATAATAATGATGATGATGATGATAGTAAATTCATAATAGCAATTATTTCCGTCGAATTAAAAGGTGAGATGTTGCATATTTTAATAATTTCTTTCACTACTACTCGGAGATGGTTATCAAAATAACAACTAACCCTGTAACCCATACTGCTATAATGTGTTTGGATCACATTCATGCAATGTTAGTGATGCTAATCTTAAAAATATAGCTATATGTCTTACCATCATCAAAACACATCCTCAATAAAAAGGAAGCATTATGAGACTACTTAGAATAGATTATCTATTATAGATAATTGAAAGTTCTCTTCTGTATGGTACATTTTCTTCTTTCTCTTTTTTTTTTCCTTTTTGTTTTTTTCTATTACGATTTACACAAAAGGTTAATTTGTAAGACTGAAAATCAAAAGCAAGGTTGTGACAATTGACAAGTTGAACCGACAAACCGAACTATGAATCGTTGGATATATATTTATTTGAAGTTGGATAAATATTAGATTTGGCTTTTATATTATTTAGTAATAACTTTTAACTTGAGATATTACTTGCATTGAAAAATAGTACTGCTTAAGTGCTTATATTCCAATTTACAATCAACTCTCTTTTCAGCACTCTTTCCTCCGCAGCTTTGGTGTTTTTTTCTGGGTATAAAGTCAATCAGTCTCAGTTTCTCAGACTGTGTCAGGCTACATATATAGACGGTTTTTACATGGATCGTTGAACAGGAGAAACACAAAACATAAAAAAAAATTGACCCATCTTGGTCGTCTTGCAAATTATCTGAGCTCTCATTAGAATAATATTACGCCGTTATAACTCAACAACCAGTACAAACCTACAATGTCTACAATAGAAAGAGTATTTTGCTTCCCATTTTGATTCTGTGTTAGATGATCACGTTTTAAGGTATGGCAAATTGGTATGTGAATGTGAAGATGTGATATGGTGATCTCCTCGGAGATTCTAATGAAAACTAACGTACAACAGAGAAAAGAATTTATGAGGAGATATTAATGTACATAATGGTATACAACAATAGAGATAAGAATTCATTAATTAACGACGAAACCTATTTCCATTTGCCCCAAAACAGGCCTCCCATGAGCAGTACTATTTTGAATCTCAGCATCAAATCATGCCATTTTTAATTCTCATCCAACCCCAACACCCCCCACCCTCTCTCTCTCTCTCTCTCTCTCTCTCAACTGCAGTTAATTGATCTTACCTTCTCTTCCACCACGTCCGGTTTAGCCTGACAAATGCCACTGCCACACGCAAACCCCATCGCATCACAGGCTCACAGCTAGCTCTCTCTCTCTCTCTCTCTCTGTATATATATATACTGAATTACTGATACTGATCCCATGCACCACAATATTCCGAACCAGCGCCATTAACTGCTCCAACACAGGAATTCACATTCCTGAAATACCTCAATGAAATGGGCAGCGGGTCCTTCTGATTTCTCACCGTTGCTACAACGTTCTATCTTGTCCGCACAGTAATTACTACAGTACCAACACACAAAAACTATCAATTTCTGTTTTGAAATGACTGACCATTTCAGGAATACGGATTCCCAACACAGTTCCCACAATTTGCCTAAAGCGTTGAACGCAACGCACTGCCTCACACTTTCCCACGTGCCACTACACCAGCGCTACTTCTCTACACTACGTATACGGTACATAGAGACGTACTAGCTCCAACGTCAGTCTACGTATTCCTACTACTGTGTACTATATATGTACTATACTACTCCCTCTTTCTCTGTGTACTATGTCACTTTAATTGGTCTCAATTTCAGCTAAATCCCGTTATCCCGCATGGATGCTGGATTGCTAGCTGGTGCATGCATTGCACGCATGCGCATGCATGCAGATTGCCAAGTTCGATAATGTGAGCACCTTTTCTTCTGATGATTATGGAATATCAGAATATGGAATTATGAATAGAGAGAGAAGTACTGAGTGAAGTATTGTCAGGTTACATGCGGCGGAACAGACTATCATTTGGTGTTGCGAGTCTCTCGCACAACACATCATATACGCTCATATTATGTCCCTTCCATTTGTTGAAAGGCTTAATATGTTTACAACTTCTAAATTTATCTTTTCCTGTGAATTTATTTGAAAATATATATGTTTGTTGCTCATAAACTGTAGATGATGTATCATGTATATATAAATTTAATCAAACGAGACATGAAACGAAATTAATGTACCCGTAAATTTCGATTTATTTGTAAGTGCGTATAACATATACATTAGAGGCTCAGAGCAATAACCAACAACACAACAAACTAATTATTTTTTTGTATGTAAGTTTGGAATCATCAGCAATATAATGTGAACAATACATAATTAATATTTGTCGGATAGGCTTCTTAATCATTAATTGTATGTAGTCCTATATGAAAGAAGGGATAATAAGTTCCACATGCAGTTGTATATTGTATACATGCACGGAGAACCTCCTCAATTTCTGGCTGACTATACTCCATGCATTGATTTTGATCCTATATTCCTATGTTTTTTTTTTTTTTGATTCATTATCCGTATGCTTACAACACACACCCACAAACAAATTAGAAATAAACTTGAAAACCCCCTCTAAAAGTAGCTCATAACGAAACTTGAACCCCAGACCTCCTCCATAAAAGTCTTGTGTCTCACCACTACATGCACTAGATAGAATTTGACCTATTTAATATATTCCTATGTAGCACAACAATTAATATTCAAAATTCTTTCTTTTATCAATGAAATTCTAAGTAGACCCAGCCTATTTTCTTCCAAAAAAAAAACAATTTATTTTCAATAGTACAGACAGTCACAGAGGCTGCGTTAAGAGAGACTTCTAAGCTTCTCTCCATTTAATTTCTGGATTCTTGTACATTAAGACTCTGCCACATAAGTACCTTTTGATGTATATATATATATATATATATATATATATAGAGTATGGCTAATGTGAAAACGTTTGCACTTCGGCCGAAGTGCAAACGTTTCACATTAGCCAATATTTTGTGGTCAAATTTTAAATTTAAGTTGCTCAATAAATTTTTCATATCAAAATCTTATAGGAAATCAAATTTCGTGATTTTTAGAGCTTTCTAGCTATATTTTAAATATTTTTTAAAAATAGTCCTGAAAATGTCATGTTTTCACAATTTTTTAATATTAAACTGGACTGTTTTTAAAAAATATTTAAAATATAGCTAGAAAGCTCTAAAAATCACAAAATTTAATTTCCTACAAGATTTTGATATGAAGAATTTATTGAGCAACTTAAATTTAAATTTTGACCATAAAAAATTAGCTAATATGAAGCGTTTGCACTTCGACCGAAGTGCAAACGTTTTCACATTATTCATACTCTATATATATATATCTCATTTTGTTTTTAATTCAAAGAAAACTAAGGCATGGTATATATGTCAAATATGTGGAAAAAATGTCACAGTCAATATAACTCTTTACATCGCTTCCTTCCGAGAATTTATGTTGCAGTGGCCGGTGCTGTACCTTTCCTGTCAGGATAACGAGATTACTAGTAATTAATTCAATATGAACTTTATATCCTCAAATTATTTTAATTTGGGTGTCGGTGGTGATTAAGTAAGTTAATCAGCTTAATTTCCATCCAATCTCTAGAGATTATTGTATTGAGTCTATATCTGTTGTTATTCTTGATAACAGGTTTCTGTTATTCTCTGATTTGATCGTCAGATTTCGACGCAGATAAATGAACGATACAGATGAACTGCACGGTATCCGATGTATTATATATTTTATCCGTTTATTTGAAAATGGGCAATCAGATTAGAAGAAAACAGAGTCATATTATCCTCAAAAATAACAACAGATATGAATTCGCATAGATTCTGTCTGACAGGTCGGTTCTTGTGTTTCACCACACCTAACTAATTAACATAGAATGACAGAACATATATAACTAACTATACTCAGTAGTAGTCATCTCATGTGGTAGATTATACAATAAGTGTGTTCACATTTTATGTTTCAAATTTCTACTTCGAATTCTTCACATTTGAATCTTCTGGAGCCAGTAAAGAATATATACTTTGCTTATGGAGCATGTTTCAACCTGTAATTTAAAGTTAAAATAAAGTAAGAGTACTGTAATTTTCTTTTGTCAAAATACACTACTACAGTTTTGATTTATAACAGCGGACCAAAACGGCCTTTAAAAGCGAACACGGCCCCGCTGTTAAAGCGAGGGCTGTTAAAAGTCTAAAGGCTCCGCTACTAGAAGTTCGACCTTTAAAAGCGGACCAGTAAACACAAGCCGCTGTTAAAAGATGATTTAAAACCGGGCCATGTTCCCTTTGATCCGCTTTTAAAAGGTGATTCTACACCGAGCCCTAACAACCCCATCCGCTGTTAAAGGTTGGCAGTCCGCTTTTAAAGGGTGCTGCCAAACTGCGAGTCTTTGGGTTTTTAAACCGGACCCAAAGTCACAGTCCGGTTTTAAAGGTGTTTAATTTTTTTTTGTTTTGTTTTTGTTTTTGGTGGCTAGTCCATTTTACTAGCCTATATAATACAGTAGTATGCTCCAGCAGCACATACAAACACACATATACAAGCACACATATACAAACATACAAATGTACACATCGCAATAATACAACATGACATTCAATCAACAATCACATTGTATACAATATCACAAAAATAACATACAAATGCATCATAAATCTCCAAAATCACAAATGTACACAACATCACAAATAATAATTGACAAAATTACAAATCAATGTTTTTACCTCGACAATATCGCTCGACGAATACGAAGAAGGATACAGATGAAGTTCCTGAAAAAAAAAGTAGCGTTAATATTATTGGACTTCGATAACACAATAATAATGTGTAGATGCATAACTTAATCTAAAATATAGTTAATTTTCACCTTAAGCTTTAGCGATCTCAAACTAGATGCATCATGATACGACGTAGCTATATGATACATCGATCGCATCACGTAATATCCACACTCCCAGCTATTGGGTTGCGAAGGGCTCTACAAAAATTACAAAGTAACATATCATTTTGAGAAAAGACTCAAATCCTACTAACTTAACCTAATTGCGAGTACAATTCAAAATAAATATAGAACACGTACCTTGAGTTGTTTGACCTCGAATTTGCTCGTTTTGCTTGATTGCATCCGTTGATAGTATTGTCGAAGCGCCCTGTACAAAATTAGTACTAGTCAATCAATACAACTAAATATATATATATATATATATATATATGAGGAGGGTTCCAATGCCTACTTTTCTTGTGTCTCATCATGTCCATTAACTTAAAAAAATAATTAATTAATTTTTTAAGACTTTAAATATCAAAACTAATTGATTGAATATTTCATATATGTCATAATACACGTGTATAAAAAATATTGTAACATTTTAGTTTAATTTCATTGGTCATCTAGAGCTAACAAAATCAACGGTTCAAATCCAATAATTTTGAACCGTTGATTTTGTTAGCTCTAGATGACCAATGAAATTAAACTAAAATGTTACAATATTTTTATACACGTGTATTATGACATATATGAAATATTCAATCAATTAGTTTTGATATTTAAAGTCTTAAAAAATTAATTAATTTTTTTTTAAGTTAATGGGCATGATGAGGCACAAGAAGAGTAGGCATTTGATCCCTTCTCTCTCTATATATATATATATGAGCATGGCTAAAATAATATGCATAGTACACTACATAACGTACTATGGGGTCATTTGTATTTAATTTGGTCATTAAATTGATATTTAAGTTGCTCAATAAATTCTTCATATCAAAATCTTGTAGGAAATACAATTTCGTGATTTTTAGAGATTTCTTGCTATTTTTTAAATATTTTTTAAAAACAGTCCAGAAATGGCACTTTTGTAGTATTAAATATGGACTGTTTTTAAAAAATAGCAAGAAAGCTCTAAAAATCACAAATTTTTTTTCCTACAATATTTTCATATGAAG
The DNA here is from genome assembly GCA_964058865.1 of Eleocharis quinqueflora. NCBI lineage: Eukaryota > Viridiplantae > Streptophyta > Magnoliopsida > Poales > Cyperaceae > Eleocharis > Eleocharis quinqueflora. The sequence continues at coordinate 108,046 of CAXKVX010000968.1, read as the reverse complement.
AATTTATTGAACAACTTAAATCTCAATTTATTGACTTATATATATATGCATAGTACGAAATGTAGTGTACTATGCATATTATTTTAGCCATGCTATATATATATATATATATATATATATATATATATATATATATATATATATATATATATATTAGAAGTTCTTGAGATTGAGATAACTTACGCATTTAAAACGGGAACGATGTCTAGCTTGTTCCTCGATATGTTTTGCGAATCAACAACATAGATGTACTCGGAGGAGATTTGCAAAACAAGCAGATACCAATGAGGACTACAATTCATAACATCTAATTTAGTAAGTGCATTTCATAATAAGTTATTATATTATCAAAAAGGAGAATTATTCTAACCCTTGAATGTACGGCAAAAAGATTATGTGCGACGGGTCTTGGAGAGCCGAGAAGAATGACGTAACGTAATTCACCGTAGAGGCAAAATCGGTTAGCACGTTAGTCGCCGAGCAACATGCAGGATCAAGAAAAGCAAACCTCGACAAGATCCTGAAGTTCTCAAGATGCTCCGCTAGAGCCCTGCATTTATGTTAATAGATTGCAATTATATATAAATTTCAATAATGGATAGTTTGAATTAATAATAAGTTTGTATATCCTTACTTGCACCACGTCTGAAGAAGGGTGGCGCCTAGCCAAGAACCCGGCTTGAGGAGGTCCATGACCTCACTCTTTAGCTGGTAGTGCGGGTTCTCTAAGCCGAACAAACTTAGATTTCCGAATTCGAATACGATTTGGTCATTTCGTTGGTTCATTACCTATTTAAATTAGATTTTGTGAAATTGCAATTCAAGTCAGGTTATAACACAATTGATTATTACTTCTCTAAATTGTATAAGAAGGTGCTTACCGTATTGTATAATTTCATGTCCGAGTCGTCAAGGAGTGCCAGATATTCATCGGAAAGGAGCGGTTCTCTCCGAGGACGGGCCGGGCTTCTCATCGGCGCCTTTCCTTTTGTCTTCAGATCGGGAGTAATCTGCACATAAATCAACTAATTAGTGTAAAATTCGACCTAATTACATAAAAAATCGAGAATTACTTAATACCTTCTCGGGAGTATACAACTGGACTAACATTGCTGGCCAAGTAAGAAAATAACCGCTATGTTCACGCGCGGTACTTAATCCGTCTAGTGGAACCGGAAAATGCGTGTCTTCTTGGCCTTCAACCACTTCATCGATCCCCACATTAACCAAGCCGGGAGGGACAGACACTCCGTGAACGATGTTATGTGGCCTTACCATTTCGTACGCCACTAACGTAACGTTTTCGTCGTCACGTGCAACGAATAGCTTGCACGGTGAAGGCTCCTTAAGAATAAACAAAAAAGATGATATAAATAAAATGAACAATAACAATAGCACGAATTAAGTATGCAAATATAAAGAGAAAGAAACATAACCTGTAAATCATCGGAGCTCATCATAGGATGAGTACTCTGGGTCATGTACGAACGAAACTGGAGTAAAGTCATAGTTTGTTGTAGCACCGCACTAATTGGACCCGCTTGAACCATCAACTCTTGCATTTGATGCAATTGTTGCTGCAATCGTTCGTACTCCCTTTCTTCTCTTTGTTCCTGTGGGTATTCTTTCTTCTCGGTCCCTTTCCGAAGACATCTGTCAGCCCGACCTGTCCTGGATAGCCACGCACTCTCCCTCCGTGCTCCTTCGTCCCGATAGCAGCAGTAAGAATGTCATGATGTCGTTCCTCTTGGAATGCTCCTTGTGTGACTTCAACTGCTGTTGTCACCTAACATAAAAAGATCCTAAATTTAGAATAAACCCCAACACGCTTTTGTTAAGCGACAATATTATGTATAAAAAGTAGAAATACTACCACTTGCTTAGCGACCTCTCTCGTCGCCTCATTGACAATTACATATTCTCCATCTTTAACTCTTCTAGCATGAGCTCGAAGGAATGACAAACTCCTATCACCGACGATGGGGCTCACCACTTCGGAATCCGGTCCTAACCAATTAAATAAATATAATTATTAATCAATTGTAGATTAAATCTTTAAAAGCCTTATTACAAGTCATAACAAGCTTAATAATTATGAACAATTGAAAATAAATAGAAATCTACCTTCATCAAGCTTGATAACATCAGTCGATTTCCAGTTCTTCCTCGCGCTCTTAATGCCACCCGATCCAGTCGTGTGATGATGCGCCATTTTTTCTGCATTAATTTTATTCCTCTGCCTTAGCGACTGCAAAAAGAGATTAGTATACTTGATAATATAGGAAATATCAATTACAATATTAAAATACAGTTGAGGAGGAAAAAAGTCATACATTGAACTCCTCGCTCTGCGTGTACTCGACGAATATCCTCCAATCCTCTTCTTTGATCGGTTCTTTCTTTTCCCACGGCATGTGCGGATTATCACGGTAAATGTACTGCGATCTTAGTCTTACCTTCCAACCCTTCCAGAGATCGCACATTTTTGCAAGTGTTTTTTTCCTTCTGGGAGTCATCTTTGATGTTCCATTCTTCTTGCAAAATAGAACAAAAATGTGATTGATATGAATACATATGGCACTACAAAATACAACATAAATAGGAGTGATAAAGTGTTTAGAATTTAACCTTAATTTGTTCCAAAAGATCTAATTTTAAATCGTCATCAATGTGCTCCCAACGCTTTATGCTACATGGCACGTGTTGTCTGACTTTAACACCCAACCATGTGGACCAATCATTGGCATACTCACCAATTGCTACGCCATTGTCATCAAACTCGATGTGTTTATCATTGTCGTTGCGTAATTTTTTAGCCGTAAACTTCGATCTAACCTTTCTACCGGAAGAACCTTCAGACGACATGACTGTTAATACAAACACACATAACAATTAGATTAAAAGAAATAAGAAATAGCCATACAACCCAACAATTACAAAACAATTGACACATAAGCATAAGCAATTACCAATGTAAATGCTCTTACATATCTCAAATTAAACAAATATACCCTTCATATTTCTCAAATTACATATATATCTCAAATTAATCAACTATACCTTCATTTTTTATCAATATCTCAAATCAATATTAATATACCCTTCATTTTTTTTCTCAAATTATGGTACATTAAACTACATTACAACTACATGTATCAATATCTCAAATTAATCAACGATACCCTTCATTAAAAGTACATTACAACTACATTTATCAATATCTCAAATTAATCAACAATACCCTTCATTAAACTACATTACAACTACAAAAACATGCTTAGTGCTACATTAATCAAATACGCGCGAATGTACCGTTAAGGCAGTGGGGCAGCGGCAGCGGAGCACGACAACAAGACGCGAGCACAGAAGCGAGCACAGTGGTAGAGGCGCACAGGGACAATGGCAAGTAGCGGCGAGCACAGCAGCGGAGCACGACAAAGTGGCAGTGGCGCACAGGAACAGTGGCGGCGCACAGGCAGCAGAGGGAAGAGAGGGCGCAGCAGATAGGAGGAAGGGGGAGGAAGAGCAGGTGTTTTTGTTTTTTGGGGCGCGACGCGAATGTACACACGTAGTGACAAACCCTATTTGGCGCTCAGGGTGTTTAAAACCGGACCATAACTAAAGCGCCGCTTTTAAAACCTGTAAAACCGGACCAAAACAAGATGCGCCCTTTTAAAACCTTTAAAACCAGACCAGAACAGGAGGGCCGCTATTAAAAGTTTTAAAATCGGCGTCTAAATGGAGCGCCGCTTTTAAAGGTTTAATGTTTGAATAAAAGAGTAAATGTGGAGAGTATAATCACGAAATACCAAGTAGTGCAGTGGTTTGGGGTTTGGATAGGGAGTGTTATGACCCGGGTTCGAATCTCATTGAGTGCAAACAATTTTTTCAAGCTTTTTTTTGCATAAGTTAATTATATTAAATAAAATGTAGGTATTATATATATGAAAATTAATATAAATTACGTAAATTAATAAAAAATTACATGTAACTATATGTTTTTTTCCAAAGTTACTAGAACAATTAGTCATAAATTACAACAATTAATACTTCGATTCTTTGTTTTTTTTTCAATATCGCAAATTAATACAAATTACAACAATTAATAAAAATTACAACAATTAATACAATTAATTGAAATTACAACAATTAAAATATATCTAGAGCTTCATCAAACTATGTTTTTTTTATTTACGATGTTTGATCCACACACCTTCGTTGTGATCTGAATGTAAAATAAAAAATCAAATTAGATTGCGCAAAATAATGTAAGAGATTTTGTAATTATCAATTAAAATGTACCTGAACGCAGATAATGTGGTGCGTCGCTTTGGTCCACTGGATCATCATCAATACCATTTGAAAATGGCGGTACTTCGTCGAATTGATCGTTTTGTTGTTCATCAGTGACATTCACTACATCAATAATTCGTCTTTTACCCGAAAGAGCCACATGTCTCTTTTTATCGGCTGGATCAACAACATAAAACACTTGTTTTACTTGTTTATTTGCGAGTATAAAAGGGTCATTCCGATGACCAACTCGTTTCATTTCGACTGTTGTGAATCCAAATTCCTTTTCCACATTCACACCACTTTCATTAAACCATTCACATAAAAATAAGGGAATCTTGAATCTTATGTAATCAAGTTCCCAGATCTCATCAATTCGACCATAATATGACATTGCCTTATCGCCATCAGCTCGTAAAGCTTCTATTGTTACACCGCTATTCTACACCGTGCTCTTTTTATCTTGTTTTTTAGTGTACCACGTAAATCTATTCATGTCAAAAGCTTGATGTGTGAGCACATTCAACGAGGGACCTCGTGCTAGTAATACCAATGTTTCATTACTCGACCCCTCAGATCTTACTTTATCCTTCAACCATTTGGTAAACTTCTTGTTATGTTCATTGATGACCCAATCAGCACGACCTGATCGATTTTGCACCCTCAACTCGTCAAGGTGCTCTTGAACATAAGGAGCCACATCTTCAAGTTCCATAAGGACTTTCAAATGTACTTTTTCTAACATGCGCCCATCCACCTTTTCGATGACTGATCCCTTTATGCCAAATCCTTCCATTCTCCCATTGTGTCGAGACTTCAGAAGTCCAATATGATCGACTTCATCCATGTGATCGGTGTAAAACCCAATAACCTCTTCCGCAATGTATCCTTCAACTGTGCTCCCTTCTGGCCGGGAACGACTCCAGCACAATCCTTTTAGTTGACCCATTCATCTTTCAAAAGGGTACATGTAACGTAAATGCATTGGTCCGCACATCCTTATCTTCCTCACCAAATGAATGGTCAAATGAACCATTATATCAAAAAACGATGGAGGAAAATACATCTCTAGCTCGCAGAGGGTTGGCACTACGTCAGTTTGTATTTTTTGCAATTTTGAAACATCGATTACCTTGGAGCAAATTGAGTTGAAGAAAAAACACAATTTGGTGATGGTTCTTCTGACATGGGGTTTCAATATTCCTCGAATTGCAACGGGAAGCAACTGTATCAACAAGACGTGATAGTCATGTGACTTCATTCCGATCAATTTCATTTCCTTCATCGACACCTTTGCTGAGATATTTGAGGAATACCCCGACGGGACCCTAAGGTCATTTAAGCAGCCCAACAAACTTTTTTTCTCATTAGTTGTTAAAGTCCAGCTTGCTGCAGAAAGGTATGTGCGTTTTTCTCCCTCCACCGGTGCTAACTCCCGCCGAATTCCCAATTCAAACATGTCATTTCTCGCTTTTATGTCATCTTTAGTTTTGCCAGGAATATTCAACAATAAACCAAGGATACTCTCAGCGACATTCTTGATTATGTGCATACCATCCAAACAATGCCTAACCTCCAAATGTTGCCAGTAAGGAAGATCCCAAAATATGGACTTCTTTTTCCATATTGAATCTTTGAGAGAGCTATTGTCGGACTTCTTTCCAAACTGGACCTTTACATTTTGTACAATCTCATAAATCCTCCTTCTGAATAATGGTTGTTTTGTTTTTTCTAACTCTTCTTTTCCATCGAACTCTTTGGTCATAAATCGATATGGATGCTTAATTGCAAGGTGTCTTCGATGTGCCATATAAACGCTCTTCTTATAGTGACTTAATCGTATAGAATGTGTATCTTCGCGACAAATGGCACATGCCTTGCCCTCTTTAATCTTGTAACCAGATAAGTTCTCGTATGCGGGATAATCGTTGATAGTGCAGAAAATCATGGCACGAAGAGTGAAATGTTCTTTCAAATGCAAGTCGTACACTTCCTCTCCTGTAGTCAATAATTTTTGTAGGTCATCCATCAATGGTGAAAGGTACACATCTATATCATTTCCCGGTTGTTTGTGCCCCGAAATCAACAATGGCATCATTAAGTATCTTCTTTTCATGCACAACCATGGAGGAAGATTGTACGCACACAATATTACCGACCATGTACTGTGACGGTTACTCATGTTTTCATACGGATTCATTCCGTCCGTACATAGCCCCAATCTTAAATTTCTGGGTTCGCTCCCAAAATCCCAGAATTTCCGATCTATGTTCCTCCATTCGGGAGAGTCAGCAGGATGTCGTAGTTGTCCATCCTTTGTTCTACACTCAGAATGCCATCCAATAATTTTGCATCTCTTAGATTCACGAAAAGACGTTGAAACCTTGGTATTATTGGTAGGTACCATAACACTTTTGCATGTGGTCTTTTCTTTTCATCCTCACTCTCAGTATCGCTACACGATTTGTACCGTGATGCATTACACGTCGGACATTTATGTAGGTGACTGTACTCCTTTTTGTAAAGTATGCAATCATTCGGACATGCATGAATTCTCTGCACCTCCATACTCAGAGGACATAAAAGTTTTTTTTGCATCGTAAGTTAAATTTGGCAACACATTATTTTTTGGCAACATTTCTCCTAAAAGTTGGAGTAGAGATGTAAAACTCTTATCGCTCCATCCATTTTTTGCTTTCAAGTTGTACAATTTGAAAACAGCGGATATTTTCGAAAATTTCGTGCAATCAGGATATAATGGTATATTAGATTCATGCTTAAACAAGTTATTCAAAATTTCGGGTATATAAGCACAATCATTTTCAACATCACTCATCATTTCATCCAACTGAATCACATTGTTTGTACATTGCGGGTTATCTACATTTTCATCATCCCTTGACTCCTATTGTACATTTTCGAGATTTTCATTCAATACATTTTCGCACGATAAATTTTCAAGATTTTCACTAAATACATTATCCCCATGTACATTTTCAGAAGTACTTGTCCCGATTAATTGTATCGATCTTTTTGCTTGCTCTCCGTGCCATATCCATCGGGTGTAACATTTCATAAATCTATCTCGGATCAACCTCATCGATCTCTCTATGTCTAACCAAATTCTGGCATTTCGAACAAGGACAAAGAAGTGTTTTTTCACCCTGTAGTTTCATATATTCCACGGCACACTTCATAAACTCTCCAACTCCTCTACGACGATCCATCTGAAAAAAAATATTCTCATGTAAATCATTTGATAGTATATATATGGTTATTTAGAGCTGCATATGGTTATGGGTTGGTCAACCATCCTAACCCACTCTTTGAACACTTTGTCTCATTAGTGAACATATGATAATTGCAATCTAGTGTTCGCGAAAAATTCGGCAGCATTTTCCCTCAGCTCCCCGAATACGTCAACGCACACTGTCATGTACGCACGTATTCGTGAGAACAATTGAGGAAATACTGAACCGGATTTAAAGTTTATTTTGAATAATATTTCATGCCAAATAACCAAACTCAATATAAATTCAAAGTTTGATAATTCAGCAGCAACTAATTTTTGGATCATCAGAAACTTGAGCTAATTTTATCAAAGCCATCTTTATTTTGGGAGCTTGATTTTTTATTGCTTTTACACTTTCTATACGGCTTTCCCATCTTGTTACACACAAAGACTTCAATGTTAAATCATCCACATATTGTAGTAGAATATTCCATCGTTTTGTTGAATTAGCAAACACATTATACAAAGCTTGACAAGCTCCAAAAAAAGATTTTGCTTTCAAACAAGAATTTGCCATATCACAAAGTACTAAATTAAGAGAATGACAACCACATGGCATATAAAAAGCTCTAGGATTTAGGTCAAACAATCTTTTTTGGACACCTTGATGTTTTCCTCTCATATTAGAACCATTATCATACCCTTGTCCCCTTACGTTATCAATATCTAAATCAAGAGAACTAAGAGCAGCTTGTAATTCTTCAAAAAGACCCAATCCTGACGTGCTCTCTACATTTAAAAACTCTAAAAAATATTCTTCTACTTTTATTGGACAGCTCACAACGTCAACACATCTAATTACCAAAGTCATTTGTTCGGTGTGACTAGAATCAGGAGTACAATCAAGAATAACAGAAAAATATTTAGCTTCTTTTATTTTATTTATTATCGCATTCGTAACACTTGATGCCAACATGGATATTAATTCATTTTGTATTTTATGACTAAGATAATGATAATGAATTTCTTTATCTTGAATGAGTCGAAAATGATGTTTTAGTGTTTGATCAAACTCCGCAATAGATTCTAAAAAGCCTAAGAAATTTCCATTAGAACACTCATTAATTCTTTCATTTGTTCCACGAAATGCCAAATTATTCATCGCAAGACGCTTAACAATAGAAATTATTCTAATCATAACTTGTTTCCAATGTTCTGTATCTGTCTTGATTTGTTCTTGTAGTTCTTTATCAATAGTTTGATTTGTTCCTAATCTGATTTTTAGTTCAATCCAAGCTTTCAAATTAGTAAAATGTTCACTACTATCTTCATGTAGTTTGATTTTTTCACTTAGATGTTTCCAATCATCAACACCTATGGTTGCTATTTGACCTTTAGAACGAACATGTCTTACAACTTTACAACAAAAACAAAATACTTTATTTAAATCTTTAGAGTAAACCAACCATTTTCTATCAATAATTTCTCCATTTCTTAACTTCTGCTGAAAATAATATGTGGAGAACCCCCTATTGTAACAATCCTTAGGAAAATTAATATTAGAATCTCTAATAGGTCCATTCATAATAAGTAAATCTCTCAGTTTTGAATCTAAACCATCCCATACTCTAGGATCATATATATTTATAGATGACGAAGTTTCTAAACACTCATATGCATGATTAATTTCTTCATTATTGCAAGTTTCATTTTCAAACAGATTTACTAGTTCTTCTTCTTCACTTATCTCATTCTCATTTTCAAGCACATTTGTTGTTTCTTGATTTAACTCATCTCCATTTACTTCAGATTCGTGTCTAATTTCTTCGTGCACCACACTCTCAACTTGGTTTTCCAAAGACTCATTTTGTGGTTTAATCTTTTTCCAAAGTTTTTGAATAGATTCTTTTTGAGCTTTTATTTTTTCTTCTTCCTTTCTTTTTTTGTTTCTTTTTTCACTACCAGATGCATATTTTTTAGAAAACATTATTTTAAATAAAATACACAATTATGAAAATAGAACCACAGAAGTATACAACCTAATTGCAATGTGCAAGAAGCGGTACAATCTGATAATGAACTGAATCCCTCCAGCCTCCAGGCCTCCAATTGTCTTTTCTGGTATTCTGGTGTAGTGAGTGAATCTATCCAAGCCAGCAAGCCTATATATCAGAAAAAATAAACAATAGATGAAATAGTCAGATCTGGTATTCTGGTATAATGAATAACGAAAGAAAATATAGTCTCTGGTATTCTGGTATTCAAATATAGATACTCATATAGTGAGATAGATTGGTCTGATTTATAAATTATAAACTTAACAGAATGTCAGACCGATTCTGGTATTTTGGTCACTGGTCAGAACTCAGAATGTCAGATAACCAAAGAAAAAAACAGAATTATAAATTATAAATTCAACAGAAAAAGACAGCAAAACTGATTTATACTTTATAAAATCACTTAACAAAAAATAACAGAACAGTGAACAGGCCCCAGGCTCAGTCGGCTACTCGGCTCAGTCAGAATTCAGAAAAGGAGAATGAGAAAAACTTTAACAGAAAAACTTAACAGTATCAGAATTCAGAAAATGAGAAAAACCTAGCCACCTAGTTTCCTCTTCGGCTAAATCGGTCGGCTCAGTCAGACAGTCACTGGCACTGCTGTCTGGCTATCTGCTCGACTGCTGGTGTGTTGAATCGGTCGGCTCAGTCACGGCTGTCTGCTTTTGAGTGTTGTCTGTGCTGATGAGTGATGAACAACGAAACAGCCGATTAGCCGAACAGGAAGTGAGAGGCGTTGTGTCGGTGCTGCTGGCATGCTGTTGGACTGGATGTGTGGATGACTGGATGTCTGGATTTGGCGAGAGGCCGAGAGCCGAGAGGATCAGAGATGAGAGAACTAAGAGGCGGATTTGGGGAGACTAGAGATTTCAGATTTGGCGAGGGATTTGGCGAGACTAGCGACTAGCGAGAGCCGAGAGAATTTTCTTCGGCTGTGTCGGCTGTGGAGAAATTAGGTTTCGAGTGGGAGAGAGATGGGATTAGGGATTTAGGGGTTCGTATTTATTTGGTGGGCACTGGACAGTGAAATAGGGCTGCTGGACTAGACCGCTGGAAGAGCTGGTGAGTGGTGATATTGGGAGTAAAATAAAAAATATGGGCCCTCTGAGATGTCTGGGCCTGGGGTAGTCGCCCTGGTAGCCCTGGTTAAGGGCCGGGCCTGCAGACATGATACTAGTATACATATATTACAATTATTTGAATCAAAAATATATTTTTATAATTGTTCGTAAAAGAAGATATAGTAACATAGACATAATATTAGTCTTTTGGGTTTGAGGCATTCACAAAAGAGGGGAAATAATTTGTTGTCTATTTGGTATGGTTAATTGGTAGGTTACTGTAACAAACTATCAATCTTATTAACAATATTGAAAGGATCATAACAAAAAAGAGTGCTCGTTACATGATTGACATTTTTATGTTCAAGAGTTGGTATTTCAATTTTTTTAACAAAATCATGCAAAGTTCACACTTTTCTATCTAAATGTTGACATTTTTGTCATTTTTCATGCATATACATGTTGTATTACATCAATATATTGGACGAAAACTTGTCCATTTCTATCTGAAGTGTAAAAACATTCTCCAAATTTTTTTTTAAGTTTTTATTCTTCATTTTTTGTCATTTCAATTTTTTTTTTCCATGTATAACCACACAAGATCTATGACTTTACACTTTTACCTATGCTAAGTGTCGGTTATGTTGGGACTTTATTTCCAGAACTGGCGCTCTTTAATATCCTGATTTGAAAAGTGACCCTCTCTTGTCCCTTCCTCTCAAATTGGGACCCGAATCTATAGTGCAGTGCCGCGTTACAACAAATGAACGGTCTGAATCGACTATCAGCTCGCGATCGACCGCTAACGATGACAATCAGGGAGGTTTTAATATCTTGACACAAATCTTGATGCAATCAGTGAAAATCGAACGGTTCAGATGCTGCGCTACACCGTCCCGCGGAGCACCAGGTCCGGTTCCCTCAAATTGCACAAGCTCTTATCTTGCCTAACTCCACCAGCATTGCATATATGTGCAGATAATCTGATATAGACTAATCATATTCATATCCGACGCTATTATGGTAATGTCAAGCTCCATTTAGTTTGAAATTTGGAACTATTTGGTGGAGACTGGAGAGACCCTACGTTCCATTTCGATCAAATCAAGGATAGAAAAGATTCCATTCATCTGTTCTTTTTGTGCGGTTTTATCTTTTGAAAAGTTACCACTTGAGAAAATACAAATATGGCTCCACAGAGAAATTAATGGTCTCACTTTGTGGTACCATGTGGGGTGGAATCAACCTGTGCCAAAAACCAAAAATATAACAAAAATACAAAATCCGAGATTCCGAGTAAAGAATTAAAGATCTTGATCTTATGTGGCGATTTCAAAGTGATTCAATATTGTGCAACTGCAATGTTGCATTTGGAAAGTTCATGACTACAAAAGAACTAAAGAGTAAAGAAGAGGTATTATTGTCGCATGCAACCATTTTCCAACAATATATATACTATATAACATCTGAAACCTAGATCAAACTCTGTATCTTAAGATTATTACACAAAATAATCAATTAATTCACAACAAAGAATCAAAGAATCAAGTAATCCAATCAAGCCACACCATACTGTGTACTGGTAAATCTCACTAAACCTAAAGAAAAGACAGCAAACTTATCTCACCAAACTGTACAAATTCTAACTAAATTTAGCTACTAACAGTAATATACTCATTGGATTCTTCAACGCATCATACAAGTAACCGGAACAAAACAAAAATAGGACTACACAATTTTCACACTCCATCTTATTTCTCAAAACTTGAGATGTACACAAACTTTTTCTTACCAAACCAGCATTCAGAAACCTACCTTCTTTTACACCAACATCTGTTAAAAAGTAAATGAAATTGGAAGTTTGGCACCACAGTTCCTTATTATTTGTTTTTCTCCTCTTTGTTCCTTATCCACCTACAATCCTACATCTGTTAAAAAGTAAATAAAATTGGCAGTTTGGCACCACAGTTGTTGCATCTTTGTTCAACCTTTGTTTATATATAATACAGGCATACATTTACCAATGCCATAAACTGAAAGGCACACGCCAGTAACAAATAAATAAATAGCTGGGTGTGCCCACCACCTTTTTTTACATGATTCAAAATCCATCACTTTTTCTAAAGCTGTATAACAGAAGAAAAAAATGCTGTACACATGATTACAAATTTTTTAGTACATCTCTTTCTCTCACACAACCAAAATTTCTTTCTAAATATTTTGTTACATAAATCATGTTATCTATCTGCCCCATAAACTTGAAAAGAATAAAAGCACATAAACAGCAATATTACATCCTGCCGGGGCGGTGGATTGTATGTTTTTAGCTGACAGTGTTCTGATTACGCACGTAAAATTTCCTTGGCTTGACACATAGATATTGGTTAGTAGCAAAATTTCATCCATTATCCTGTTTAGCAAAAAAAATGAAGTTAACAACCCTAATACTAAGCACCAATGCATAATCAAAGAATAAGAACATAGAACGTAAGTGTATCTTACCTTATGGGTTAGTCTTCACATGATGTTCTCTTTCAACAGTATAAATAACAATATCTGCTAGAGAAAGTTTAAAGAGTGATAATCTTAAACAATTTATACAACAGAACAGAGCAACGATAAAAAAAAAAAGCAGGGATGTTTGCAAATTGCCCCCCAGAATAGTCCTTATTGGCGACGACAAGCAGTACTTTTGAACTGGCAAACAAACATTCCAATCACATTCAAATTTTCGATTCATATACAAAAAATCCCATTGTCAATCTGTCACCCAGAAAGAAGGCATTCTGAAAATAAAAAAGGTTTAATAATTAGCTCCTTACCCTACCACCAACAGTCATAGTCAAAATGGAACAGGCATCTATCTACCATGTGCTATCTAAAATTGCTAGAAACAGAGAAACTATTTGTTTGCACTTGCACGTCTTTACCTTGACCCTTGTAATAACGATACGAATCTTTAACAATATAGCTTGAGGTCCCGATATGGCTGCTGGTGCCAGTATGGCAAGAGCTCTTCCACCTCAACCCGAGAACTGTAATAGCCCAAGGTATTTCTCCTGAGCCAGGTTCGTCTAGTTATTTCTACATCTGCCGTGAAGATGCTGTACACTGGCCTGTGGTCAGAGAATCTAAACTCACCCCTGACATATGATACCTGGTTGAGACCCCTTCCATACCACAGTATTCTGTCACACCTATATATAAACCAAATTTTGCGATAGCAAGTAGAACTGTAGAAGGGGCAAGAGAAAAAATTGTTGTTCCTATTTTAATACTGGTAGGCCTAGCTTTACTACTTGTTTATGCTGCCAGCAATACCAAGACAAATCCTAAGATAATTAAAGGTTTCCCAATCAGGAGTGTGCACCGTTTGCATGAGAAATGCGAAAATTGGAAAAAAAATAAATAAATACAATATTTCAGATATCTTTGCCGCCAGAAAATAAAGTCACAAAAAAGGACAAAATGTCCTGGAAGATCACATTGCGACCTTTCCTTCTCTCTACAAAAGGATAGAAAATATTGGGTTGTGTTTGTATTTACCAAGCAGGGGTTCGCCTCTTTTCTTTAGTAGTTACATCCCCAGCATACCGATCTGAATTATTAGAATATTTGTAGGTTGGCGGGAAATAAATCCTCCCTTCTTTCCAACCTGAGAAAACTCGACCAAATCTTCTCTCTATTCTCAGCTGTAAATAAATAAATGGGGTAAATTATTAAAATAAGGAAAAAAAAACTGTTTCCATCTGCACATTGTGATAATAACAGCAGAAATGAGCACATAATACAAAATTGTACATGTAGAAGTAGAAAACAATCACCTGATCTTTCTCCAACAGCTGTTTCCAATTATGCATCTCTACCAATGCTTTGGCGGAGTGGTACGAAAGTGCAATCCGGTAATTCAAATCTCCAAGCCATATAACCCGACTGAAATAAATTACAAAAAAATAATATCATTATTTGCTAAAATAGAAGTGCTAACCGGCAACTACTCATTTCAACTGATAACCACCTCGTCAGAAAGTTATTCAATGATAACCAAGGCACATTGTACACATTCTATATGTCAAGATTACATAGCATACACGAGGTTTAAGTATTCAGGAAGCCTATGTTATAAAAGAGAAGCTATTATAACATTGGTGCTGCTAATTCTTTTTTGGCAATGAATTGCTATTGAAAAAAAGACTTCTCTTACTCATGCTCAAGGATTGTTTGTGGTGACTTCAAATCACTAGCTGTTTGTATTTGCGGGAATCGAGTCTTCTTCAATATCTCATATACATCCAAGTTTCTTCTCAATTCATCCCCTTCTTTCTCTCCTGAAGTCAAGTGGCAGCATACAAAGCAAAAACTCGTCTGGTGCACAGACATGCTTATCGAAATTGAACCCTAAAAATCCAACGACGCTCTTTAAGTTTTGTAACAGTAAAGTAATTTCCTAGTACTTGGAATTTTATGGGATTTTGAAAATGTTGACTAAAAGTATTCGCTCTTGCATTTTGATAGCATACAAGTATCAAAATTATAGAATTAAGGCGGCAATCTTATGGCCTATTTTGCATATAATCAAGTTGATACAGGAGTCAGTCACAGTAGGTACCAGCACATACAAAACAGATTTATTTCACTTTGTCATATATGGAAAAGAGATCAAGAACGTTCATTACCTTATTTCCAAGATAACCCATCAGACCTCGTCCAACACAAGAGACCTTTATGTTCTTGACATCCTTTCTTAGTTCACTACGCACCCATATAGTAAGAAATATACCCACCATCTGTTTACTCGCAACCAAACAGTACCTGTTGCAATGGAATGATAAATCCAGGTTATATCTTCACTTTTCTCCATATTCTATCATTCTTGACAAGTTTGAGTTGATCTAATTCCATCAGCCGTAACAAAATCTTAGATTAATCCAAAAATATATTAGAAAGAGAAATAGCATAATATTTTAGTATTTTACCTAGAATCACCATATTGGTTATCATTGTCCTCCATTGGCATTGTACCAGTACCAGTGGTACCATCATATCCATAAGAAAAAGGTGACACAACAGGAACCTCTTCAGATACAGTCTCGTCATCAGACAATCCACCAGTCAAATTCAATCTAAAGTTCGAGTCCAAGAAGTCACTAGGTCGGGACCCAAACCCCAGCCCCACAGGGTCACACACGCTGAACCTCCTCTCTAGTCTAGGCTGACATGTGGACCCTGTCATTGGATCAGACTCCATCCTCATACTTTGGCTCATGTTCTGAAACTGAAATGAACGACGGTGCATTGACATGCTGTTCTGCCGGGAAATTGCCTCAAAATCTGCATCCAGCTCAACAACAGGATCTGGTATGGGGGAAGCTGTGCGGCAACTAGTGTGGCCATATGCAAATTTATTTCTATGGAGGGTTTTCCGAATAAGAGAGATCCATTTTTTGGCAGGAACATTGTCTTCTGTCCCAAGCACATTACCAGCATTCAAAGGAACTATTTCCTGAAATCTGATGTAAAACATCTTTTTATTAGTTCTTTAAGTTTTATTCCGTATTATTAGTACCAGTTTTCTCATCTCACATATAAAATTATGAAAAGGGGGCTTTTCTTCAAGGTTCAAACTTTAAATATTGTGTAAACAGAAAGAAAAAGCTGAAAAATAAATTCAGACTTCAATGAAAATAGCAGGTAATAATATAATTTTTAAAAGAAATACTAACCCTAGGACATAAATATCAGCTGGTGGTGAAGAATGCAGCCAATCATCTATGTTCAAATTCCTATTTGGAGACTTGCCTCCTACATTCCATGTAGAAACAAAAATCCTAGAGACAAACACATAAAGAAAAATTAGCACTACTGTCACTAGAAAATGAAACAAAATACAAAAGCATATTAAATAGAATAGAAACCTATAATCTTGCACATCTGTTATGTGAGCCGCATCAGGGTCACTTCTCCCCCAATTGTATTTTCTCAAAGATTTTTCTACAACCAAAATTGCAAATAAATACAATAAGGAAAATGAAATTGAACCAAATAGGGTACCAGAAAAAAAAAGAGAAAGCACCAAGGATTACCAGTTTTGCTTTTCTTCAGTGTGAATGCTTCTCTGTCTGAGAAATTGGCCTTGATTTTACCTTCTATTGAAAAACAAAATAAGGATTCTTAAAGACAATAGAAAAAGAAAAAGAAGACAAAAAAAGAGAAACGAACTGGTTGATTATGACTTTTAAGTACATCTCTTTGCATGAGAAATCAGAAGTTTGAAAAGATAAAGTAAAATGGAATAACCAAAATCTAAAGAGAAACAAATATGTCAGTAAAAAAAAGAAGGATATTTTTTTTAGATCCGTACCTCTGCCTCCAGCATTATCCGCATGGAAGTCTTCAGCATTACTCTTAATATTGAACAATTTTCTCACAAGAGATTTAGACCACGACAGCTTCTTTCCCCCCAACAACCGAAACAATTGAAAAGTAAATGTACCAAATCAGTAATTTTGCAACAACAACAAAAAAATCAGAGAAGGTCGAATCAAATTTGAGAACAAACCTTGCTTTTCTTCGAAATATCATTTCTCATTGTTTCAATCCCTCTTCATACAGTTCCAACACAAGGCTTTTGTCTCTACCCCCTCTCGCGCTAACTTGAAGCTAGAGCTGATTTGGATTTTACCGAGAAGTGGAGCACTATGTTAGGCACAGTAAGCAGTAAAAAAGAAAAACCAGCTTCTTTTCTCTTTTTCTCTGAGTAACGCTTGGTAAAGAAAAGACCAAATGCCAGATATTGACCCACTTAGCAGGGATAATTAGAGAGAAATAGAACTTAATACGGATCAAACCAAGTACCTAAATACAATGTATTTTTACTTTTACGGTATTTAAGCGACGACAACCTTAGTGTATTCTGACAATGCTGGATTGATCCAATGAAATAGGATATTGGAAACAGGTAGGAGAGAGAAGGGGAACAATTGGAGAAAGAAAGAGGCCCACTTGCTCTCTGTTCCCACACTGTTTAGCTGTTTCTATGTCTAGATTTGTCCCATTTTTTTTCTCAGGGATTGAACGGAGGAGGTTTGATTGGGAATTTGGAGCTTGGGTATTTTGAGCAAGTGTGGAGAAGAGGTGAGGTCAAGGTGTAGTGGAAATGGCAAAGATGTTATCTCTTTACTAAGAGTAGCAATGTAATGTAAAGGGTACAGAGATGATGAAAGGAGAATGGAGAAATTGTGGGGATAGAGATAATCAATCTCTCTCTCTAATGAGAGCTTGGTTGTTCTCGGCTTGAAACAAAGTATCCTGCTTTGAGAAAAAAAGTGCAATGGTCTCACACTCTCACTGCCTCTTCAGTCTTCACCCTTTTATGAGTTTATCTCTCTCCTCTCTCTTTCTCTCCCAAGGATCACTATCTCGATCTCACACGCGAGTTTTCATCCTTACTTCTGGCACCGTATAAAATGCAAAATGCGAAATACAGAGGTCACAGAGACCCGATCCGATCCGACTGATTGAATCAGATTCTATATTTTGATAAAATTAAGTTAATTTGAACTCGATCTAAATCGGACCAAGATGATTCTTAACTCGAGTCGAAACGATGTACAAGCGATTCGAATTTGATTCGTCATAATTTGAGATGAAACAACACATGAGAATTTGAGCCGAAACGACATATGAGGATTCAAACTCTATTTGACCCAATCCGACTTGACCTGATAGAACTTGTAAATTAATCCAACTCTATCTTTCCTATAATATATTTTAATTTTACTGACAAATAACATGAGAGAGTCAAAATTAATAACACAATTAAATAATGCGGTCTAATGTCATTCGATGGAACTTAAAACTCAAATAATTTTACCCGACTCAAGACCTGAAGGTTGTCAATGCAGCTCGACTCGCAATCGATGAGTCTCACTCGATCTGAACTGTTACCGAAAAATGACCGACGCGATCCAACCCAATCTCATCCAACTGGACCAATAATCTAGAAATTATCGACACATGATGACTCACAACCTGACTCAATCTGCAATCTGACTATTATCAACAATCAAACTAACCCGATACGAACCCGCCCGACTCACGTGAATCACCATCTCTATGCGAAACTATGCGTCCTATAAAAAATTGACAACTATGCCTCAACTGGAGATCATGTACGGCAAGATGATGTATGTTGTTGCGTGTAATGAATGGAGAATTGGAGATGCATTCAAATATTCAATCAAACTCCAGGCCACCAGTTACTTGATATTATTAGTTTTGAGTTATTTACAAGTCCTATATTATAAAATTTAAAATCAATTACTAATTCAACAATTCAAAAATCGGATCTTGGTCAAGCTACTACACAAGCAGTGTACGTTTAAGTTTTACGGAAAATTTGTCTTGTATCACTCAAAAATAAAAACCGAGAAAATCGCAAGTTTGTCAACCAAAAATCAACTTATTTCTTATTTATCACTTAAAAATTGCGCTTGCTCTCCTATTTAAAATGTCCTATCGGTTTTCTTTCCCCTTCTGCTTCTGCATTCGTGGCACTGTCTCTGATTCTTTAGAAAGATAGGCTGCGTCAAAGTTTTCTTCAACGTTGAAAACTTTATTAATTAAAATATTAATAATTTAATACAAGAGTTGGATTCTATTTAGGTAAGTTTTTGTAACAATTTTGATTGTACTCGTCGAGACTGTAATTAGTTTTTTTATTGTCGCAAGTCATCAAGCTGTAAATGTCTGAGTCTACTTCCACAGCGTCGAGTCTGCTTTGCGATCGGAGAAACGAGCAATTCAAAATTGATTCTGACACAAATACATGATAAAAAATTACAAATTAAGACATAAGTTGAAGGTGGAGCCAAATTTCAGTTGCGTGTTTCTCCGATCGCAAATTAGACTCGACGCGATGGAAGTAGACTCGAATATCTACAATTTGATGGCTTGCGACGATAAAAAAAATTAATTATGATCCCGACGAGCGTAGTCAAAGTTTGTAGAAAAAATGCTAATAATACTTAATATTTTTTTGTAACAACTTCAGCTACGCTCGTCGGGATCATAATTAGTCTTTCATTATCGTCACAAGACATCAAGCTGTAGATATTCGAGTCTAGTTTCATCACGTCGAGTCTATTTTGCGATCGGAGAAATGAGCAATTCAAAATTGAATCAGACACAAACTCCTCATAAAAAATACTAATTAAGGTATAAGTTCAAGTTGGAGCTAAATTTGAGATGCATGTTCCTCGGATCGCAAATCGAACTCCACATGGTGGAAGTAGACTCGGATATTTACAGCTCGATGATTTGCGACGATAAAAAAAGTTAGTTACAATCCCGACAAGCGTAGTCGAATTTGTTACAAAAATTTACCTAAATACAACCCAACTCATCAATTAAAAAATTAATACTTTTATTAATAAAATAATAACTTCACACCTTTATACTTAGCACTTTATACTTAGCACCTTTATATTTGAACGGATATGTAACTCCGGAAATCATGATTTCGGAGTTATGTAGGAGTCTATGACTCCGGAGTTACATAGGAGTCTGTGATTCCGTTTTTATTCCTAATCCATGATTTCGAAATGGCTAGTTTGATGATTTTGAACCGAATTTTGCCAATATAATATCTTTTTTATTTATTTTGGTTATTTACAAAAATTTCGGGTTGTTTTTAGATGACAAATTCATATTTTTTAAGTTTTGAGTGACACTAAAAAAAATCATAATTTTTATTGTACATGCAGTTCTTACAAAATGTATTTTTAAGAAATATTATTCATGCTTATAAAAGAATAAAATTGTAGATATGCTCTTATACTTAGATAGAACATGTATCAAATTTTGAAAATATCCCGATAATCAGCGGTGGACTTACAACAGTTTTAAAATGAATGATCAATCGAAGAAGAAATTGGCTCAAATTTGACACACACATTATCAGAACAATCATGATTACATATATATTTTTTTTTTATTTGTTTAAATAATGTTGGCTCAAATTCGTAGCCACTCGCAACCGCTCCATCATATCAAGTGTAAATCGTCGATTCAGACCGTTGAAAACATTCTCTATACTAATGTAGACTTGGAAACCAAATTTTATATTTTTTGGAATTTTTTTATTATTTTATCAGAAGCGTTGAAAATTAGATGTTCATAAATCATTAGATAAATAAATTTTCAATCAATTCGATAAAATAGTAAAGAAATAAAAAAAAATGTAAATTTGATTTCCAAGTCTATATTAGTATGGAGAACGTTTTCAATGGTCCGGATCGATCATTTACATTTGCTACCATGGAGCGGTTGCGAGCGGTTGGAAGTTTGGCGGCTATGGATCCCTCCTCATATATATATATATATATATATATATATATATATATATTGTGTGTGTGTGTGGAGGGATTCGTAGCCGTCATCAATTTCATAGCCGCTCTATCATACGAAGTGTAAATCGTCGATCCGGACCGTTGAAAACATTCTTCATACTAATGTAGACTTGGAGACCAAATTTTATATTTTTTTTGGAATTTTTTACTACGGATCCCTCCTATATATATATATATATAGAGAGAGAGAGAGAGAGAGAGAGATAGGCTAGGATGCTCCATGGAGCATCAAACCCTAATGCTCCACATCGTATTTCCAATTTAAAAATTCCAATGACCGATCCGAACCGTTGAACACGATCTACATATTGAAATCTACTTGGAAATTGAATTTTAAATTTTTTTATTTTTTTGCTATTTTTTAGAGAGGTAGGAAAATTACAACTTTTGTTGGTCCAAAAATCGTTTGATTAACAACTTTTCTACCTCTTTAAAAAAATAGCAAAAAAATTCAAAAAAATGTAAAATTCAATCTCCAAGTAGATTTCAATATGTAGATCATGTTCAACCGTTCGGATCGATCGTTGAAATTTTCAAATTGAATATAACGGATGTGGAGCACGAGCAATTTGGTGCTCCATGGAGCATCCTAGCCTCTCTCTTTATATATATATATATATATATATATATATATATGAAGGCTAAAATAATATGCATAGTACACCACCTTCCGAACTATGCATATATATAGCTCAATAAATAGATATTTAAGTTGCTCAATAAATTTATCATATCAAAATACTATAGGAAATCAAATTTTGTGAATTTTAGAGCTTTCTTGCTATTTTTTAAATATTTTTTAAAAACAACACAGATTTAATACTACAAAGGTGTAATTTATGAGCTGTTTTTAGAAAATATTTACAAAAATAGCAAGAAAGATCTAAAAATCACGAAATTTGATTTTCTACAAAATTTTGATATAAAAAATTTATTGAGCAACTTAAATCTCAATTTATTGAGCAAATTAAACATGCATAGCCGCATAGTACGAAATGTGCTATACTATGCATATTATTTTAGCCTTGCTTATATATATAGATGTATATATATATATATATATATATATATATATATATATATATATATATATATATATATATATATAGAGAGAGAGAGAGAGAGAGAGCTATGCTATTATGCTTCAAGAAGCAAAAGGGAGTTATGCTTCACATATTCTCAACCATTCGATTTCATCATGACCAATCCTGAACTGTGGACCTAGAAAACTTGAAAACTGAAAGTCAGTATACCAGCTAAACTAGATTTCCTAAGAGATTAATTGAGTTAAACATTTGAGTAAATTCTCAAGATATTTTTGAAATATTTTTACGAGATATCGGAGTCGAATCTCAGCCGAGTTAGAAACTTCTTATGAACGACTGGCGTAATACCGCTAGAAGTTCAATCTATCTAGAAGCTCTAAAGGCAACCGAGACGATTGAAGAACCCGCAAGCGGCTTTCTGAAACCATCCGAATTTGCGAAAGGAGCCACAACAACATTGATCAAGCAGAACAATACAATTATCCAACTGCTGGTCAAAATCAAGGAAGACCTTGAAGACTGCAAAAACCAAAGTCCCTGAAACAGAAGATCTTACACAGTCCATAAACGAACTCCAAAAGGGCTTACATAAACTTAGCCTTGGAGAACCCAGTGAGAAAAAGATCAAGAAACCAACCGGCCAGTTCTTTGTATTAAAAAACCCGAAGGAAATATTTGACTCAGTTAAAAACAAAAAATGAGTCAAACAAGAACTGAAACGGTGAGCAGACCAAGCATATCTGGCAGAGATAACAACCAAAACCCTACAATCGAAGACCAGATAAGAGGCTACAGGCTAGGAAGCCGCATAGCGTTTGAAGCGCAGAGAAGAATGCCGGGAAGAAGGCATTACAGAAGGAGTCTGGAGTCCCAACTAAATCCAGACGTTGAGCTCAACCATTCACAGTACAGAAGGGCTCAACAAGTTCCAACTGAGACCTTATACCAAGTTGGATGGTCTGAACGAAATCATCGAGTATACCAACACTACTCAGATGAAAGAGTATTAGTTACAGATGGAGCTCAGGTGGAGCTACCATTTATCTCGCAACAAAGCTACAACCAGTTGGTACAAGAAGGGTTGCAGCATCTGCATATAGGTCTTGTGATGATAAGACTATATGCACTCCACAGGAGAAACGCTGGGGTAAACGCCCTAGTAGTTTTAAGAGACACAAGATGGTCTGATGATCGGGCCATAATCAGTTCTATGGAGATAGACCTGACAGGTGGTACGCAACTAGCGTATACAGCGCCAGACATGACCTTAAGTGTTCATGATTTCAACAACCACATCCAAGTCGTTATACAAACTCATGGATACGATGGTTGGCAAGGAGGGGAGAGTAATTTAGTGCTCTCAAGGTCGTTGATAGGAAGGCTATCAAATACCAGCCACACAAACTTCAGATACAATGTGGAAAGGGTGGCAGAACACCTGGCAAGTAGAGGGATTCGAGCAATTCCAGGCCAGATGAGGTCAACTGAGGAGCTAAGAGGCAGGCAATGGATAATACGGCCAGCAACAACACCAACCGTACAAAATCCTCAGACGGCAAGGATAAGGACCAGAACTGATGGGTCCTTAGCAGTAAGATTTGGCGGATATTCATCAACCGCGCCACCAGAAGAGGTAATAGTAGGCCAAGCTGATGAAGAGGTCCTAGGTGAAGAATCAGTCCTAATGATGTTCTGTGACTGGCACGAGTCACAAGATGAAGATGAGGATGATGATGAGCTCGAGATGTTGCAATTATTGGCAGCATTACCAAGAGAGAAACAGCCGGCGGAAGAAGATGCCGGACCAGTCTGGGATAAATACAACGATTCCAGTGAAGAAGAATGGGTAAACCCATTCTCTCAGAAGGATGGTAAGGAGGAGGCTGAGGAGGCTGAAACCGTTCTGGCAGCAATGGAATACCCGTTGCTCAGAAACCTCGACTCAAAAATAGAAACAATTCTCTCAACTAATTCCACAGCAACCGGACCTAGCAGACCGCGAGAGACAATGATGGGACCCCCAATGTACCCACCAGGGAGTCTAAGACAAAACCATCAACAACTCGATGTCCCAGAAATAAGAGCTAGAGTTAATAGATTCAAAGGAGGGTTTGCACAACAAAGCAACGAAAGGTTCAACCTTCCTTCAGCGCAGGCGAACCAAGGCGCTATGCTCGTATTGCCTGAGGATATAGGGCAGTACAGTGATGTGATCTCCAGGTGGGAGTCAATCACCCTAAACCTTGTTAACGAAAGAAACTGAGCTGATAATAAAAGCAAGGTTATATACATAGAAAACTTGCTGGGAGAAATAGAGAAAAAGACATGGATCCAGTGGCAAATGGCATATCCTCAAGAGTATGAAGAACTGGTGAACATTGCCGATGATCCCCAAAATGTCATCTCCCAAGTCAGAAGAATAATCCTAATCGAAGATCCATACCAAGGTTCAACGGTAGAACAAGATCAAGCGTATAATGATCTCGAGAGGTTATCATGCAACAACATGAAGGACCTGTTTGATTACATGAATGATTACAAGGTCCTAGCAGCAAAGTCAGGACGTATGTATATCAGTCCTGAGCTCTCTGAAAAGTTTTTCAGAAAGATGCCCCCTCTAATCGGAAAAGAATTAGAAAGAGCGTACATGGAGAAGTACCCGGGGAGCACTGTCGGAGTACTGCCAAGAATTAACTTTTCATACCAGTACCTGGCAGAATCATGCAAGAGAGCAGCGCTACAAAGAAGTTTGAAAGATCTATCTTTTTGTAGCAAAATCCCAATTTCAGGCTACTACCAGAAGAATAAGAAGTATGGGATTAGAAAAGCAAAGACCTATCGCGGAAAACCACATGAATCTCACATAAGAGTATTCAAGAGAAAGAACGCGGATAAGGTGAGAAAGTGCAAATGCTTTATTTGTGGTGAAGAAGGTCACTTTGCCAGAGACTGCAGAAGAAAACAAGGTAACATTGCAAGGGTTGCAATTGTTGAGAACCTTGACCTAGATGATGACTGAGATATCTTGTCTGTTGACCAAAACGAACCGGATAGTGACGCTATATGCTCACTTTCGGAGGGTGAGGTTGGCAACGCAAGAACAGTTATCATGGAACTTGGAGATACACCGTTTGAATCAATCTTTATGCTCCAAGAAGAAACGCCATCATGGCGAAAGCAACCAAACCTACCTACTGAAAT
Organism: Eleocharis quinqueflora; assembly: GCA_964058865.1. Classification (NCBI taxonomy): domain Eukaryota; kingdom Viridiplantae; phylum Streptophyta; class Magnoliopsida; order Poales; family Cyperaceae; genus Eleocharis; species Eleocharis quinqueflora. The sequence continues at coordinate 82,744 of CAXKVX010000968.1, read as the reverse complement.
GAAGAATTGTGAACATTCATGGGAGGATAATGGTGAAATACCACGAGGTTGCGAAAGGTGTAACTGTTGTCTAGAGACGACGAACAGCAAAATGAGGGCGCACTATGCAAAATGCAAAATGACTGTGTGTCCCATGTGTTCAAGGTTTGTATTAGGAAGAAAAATCATGATAAGAACACAAAATCTAAGTCCTTATGATAGCAAGGATGAGCTTATCAATGAGCTTTTAAGCTATATCCAGTATCTCCTAGCCGAAAACACGAGATTGAAGGATCAATTGTGGGAAAATGAGCTAGTAGCAGACATGGCTAAGCTAGATATCAAAGGCAAGCGTAAGGTGGTGGGAGAAGAAGTAGAAATCGATTCAGATGATAGTGATGAACCCCACCAAATGTTGCATTTCCCAAGAAGGCCAATCCAAACCAGAACCTTATAATAAAAGAGATGGCCAACAAACTCTCAGATGACGAGATCAACACTGCAGTCCCAGATCCTAGAAAAGGAAGGAGGGTAATCAACAGACTATACAACATTGAACTGCAGTTGGAAATACCAGGGGTGAATTCTTTTAAAATTCAGGCGATATTAGATACAGGTGCTACGGTGTGCTGTGTAAACCAAGAATTTATACCCCCTGAAGCCTTGGAGCCAAGTTTATATCCTATACAGATAAATGGGGTAAACTCTCAGCAAATCGCAAACCTGAAACTGAAGAATGGGCAGATGTCTATTGAAGACAACAAATTCAGAATCCCATTTACATATGCATTCCCGATGGGCAAGGAAGGAGGTGTCCAAATGCTAATTGGATGCAATTTCATCAGGGCAATGCAAGGCGGACTGAGAATCGAAGGGCAGATGGTGACATTTTACAAAAATGTAACAACAATAACCACCAGGGCAGATGCTGAGATAATTTCTCAGGCAGCAGTTGAAGAACTTGACCTATCCGAGCTTGAATACATAGAGGTCAAAGAAGCCGTTGCTTATAACTGTGGTGATGAGTCACCATGGTTCAAGAATAAATTCAGAGACCTGCTAGGAAGACTAAAGGAGCAGGGCTATATTGGAGATGACCCGGTTAAACACTGGGCGAAAAATCAAGTAACATGCAAACTGGATATCATAAATCCAGATATCACAATTCAAGACAAACCCTTAAAGCATGTTACCTCGGCCATGAAAGAGCAGTTTGACCGGCATGTGCAAGTGTTACTAAAAATTGGAGTAATCAGGCCGAGTTCAAGCAAACACAGAACTATGGCGATAATGGTAAATTCGGGTACAACAATAGACCCGGTTACGAAGAAAGAGGTCAAAGGCAAGGAGCGCATGGTATTCAACTACAGAACGCTCAACGATAACACGCATAAAGACCAGTATAGTCTTCTAGGTATCAACACAATCCTGAAGAAAGTGGGAAATAGTAAAATATTTTCCAAATTTGATCTAAAGAGCGGCTTTCACCAAGTTGCTATGGATCCAGAGTCGATACAGTGGACTGCATTTGTAGTTCCAGGCAGATTATACGAATGGTTGGTCATGCCCTTTGGATTGAAGAATGCGTCGGCAATTTTTCAGCGCAAAATGGATAATTGTTTTCGAGGCACAGAAGAATTTATAGCCGTCTACATAGACAATATACTGGTGTTCTCAGAAAATGAAGAACAACATGCTGAGCATATTTTAAAAATGCTTAATATTTGTGAGAAAAATGGGCTTGTACTTTCGCCCACAAAAATGAAGATTGCGGTTAAGGAGATTGAATTCCTTGGAACAGTGATAGGCAACAGAAAGATCAAGTTGCAACCGCATATCATTAAGAAGATCATAACCTTTGAAGACGAGAAAATGAAAGAAAAGGCAGGGTTACGATCATGGCTAGGCATACTAAACTATGCCAGAAACTACATTCCAAACCTTGGTACACTTTTGGGGCCATTATACTAAAAAACCAGTCCTCATGGTGACAAACGCATGAAACCTTCAGACTACCAGTTGGTAAGAAAGGTAAAGGATTTGGTACAAAACCTACCAGACTTGGAATTACCACCTCCCAATTCTTATATTGTAATTGAGACAGATGGCTGCATGGACGGCTGGGGCGGTGTGTGCAAGTGGAAGAAAGGTAAAACTGATCCTAGAAGCACAGAAAGAGTTTGTGCTTATGCAAGCGGGAAATTCCCGATCGTGAAGTCAACTATTGACGCAGAAATACACGCTTGCATGGAGACATTAAAAGCACTCAAAATTCACTATCTTGATCAAAAGGAGATAACCCTCCGAACAGACTGTCAGGCTATTATTAGCTTTTACAATAAATCTGCACAGAACAAACCGTCAAGAGTAAGATGGATTAGTTTTGTAGATTTCGTTACAGGGACGGGAGTCCAAATAAACTTTGAGCACATTGATGGCAAGCTCAATGTTTTGGCGGATTCATTGTCAAGATTGGCAGTTAACATGATGAGTGCTAAGCTAGATGAACAAGTCTCTAGCATTCTGGTACAACTAGAAAGTGCAATTAACGAAGTAATCGAAGCACCTCAGGAATCGATTATTCGTGAACTAAGTAGTACCATCGAGAAGATTAATCTTCTCATAGGCCGGAAAACGGCCTAGTAGTCATGAATTCGTGATGCGGAAGTGGTGGACCGCACAAATAACCACAATTATCTAATAAGTGTGTTATCTTATTTTTAATTTTTACAGGTATGGAAGGACTTAGAAGGATAATAATAAGTAGTGAACCACGCAAAGTTAAGCAGGCTTTCGTTGAAGCAGAGAGATGGGAAGCTCTAGGTGGTCAAAATGCGAATCTGGCGAGATACTCACAAATTACTGAAGACACATTTGTACAATACCCACGAACTATTGAAGAAGACGGGGTATTACATGCAAGGTTGTCAGAACTGTATAAAGATCAAGCTCATAAGGCTTGTATTCAAATAGAGATACTCATAGCAATGAAATATCTACAAAAGGCGAGACTTGAAGCAATAGCAACCAAGGACAACTGGGCCAGTGACGTGTTGGGTACTGTCAATACCAGCATAAAAGCACTAATTGATTGCCATGATAATCTGCTTTACAGCTATAGGAGCACCCATTATTAAAGATTAAGGACTAGCTTGGTGGGGTTCTATGGATAACCACTAGCTTTTTAGAAAGTATATGCTTTTCTAGATGCCTCCTTAGTGTGCTGAAGCATCTACTTTTCTGAGTGGTTTTACTTTTCTTTTTTTTATGGATGTCGTCTAGTGTGCCGACGCATCTTTTTCTCTGAGTGGAAGACAAGAGTAAGTGGAAACCTCTTTATTAGCATGACGATGGGGCCCAATGAGCACCCGATGCAATAATAGAGATTCTCTTCTCAAGTCTATATATTGTAACATCTTGTGAAGTTGCAAGCACATCAGAACATATCTGAAAGCTTACTTCTTCCAGTTCAATAAAACAATCTAAGTTTTCAAAATTCTCTCTAAGCCTTAAGTTTCCAGCACATAATTTGTCCGAGAGCTTAAGCCGATTTAAATTCCGCGCGGATCCCCCGTTGGTATCAGAGCTTGAAGTTATTCCTTTGGATTTCTGGTTAGTAATGGCTTTCTAAATTCTTTCATAATTTCTAGGAAAACAGGAATGGAACGGTCAAAAATTTAATTAAGTTGAGAAAAGAGAAGGGTTAGTTAATACCGAAAAGCTTGAAGTTTGGGAGACGTGTACTTAGTATAGGCGATAAAGAGGGAAAAAGTACCCAAAGGAGGGGAATAGTACCATTACATTCGTAATATTAAGAAGGCACCCAAATGAATGGCTAGAAAGTTTTAATCTAACGGTTTTAAAAGCATGAAGCACAAGGTCCATATGCTTCATGAAGCACGATAGCATCTCCCATATATATATATATATATATGAGAGAGATCCGTAGCCTCTTTTTTCTAGCCTCTAGTTGCCTTCGCCATCAAAATCAATGAAAATGACCGATTCAGGTCGTTGAAAATATTCTCTATACTAATGTATACTTGGAGACCAAATTTTATAATTTTTTATTTTTTTTACTATTTTATCGGAGGTGTTGAAATTTTATTTATCTAACGATCTACATACATCCAATTTTTAATCCATCCGATAAAATAGTAAGAAAATAGAAAAAAATGTAAAATTTGATCTCCAACTGTCTGAATCGGTTATTTTCATTAATTTTGATGGCGAAGACTGTCGGAGGCTACAAAAAAGAGGAGGCTATGGATATCTTCTCTATATATGTATACGGAGATAGCTGTCTTTCTAAAAAGATATAATATTTTTTTATCAATAATACAAACAACAATCTAAACAACATTTCGACTTGCCAGCTGAATGATACAAAATTGACTACTCTTAAACTAACTCAGAAATCACTAACTTCATATTAATTTCATTCATCAACTCAATTTTACTATTTTTATCACTAATTCTCGTGCGATCCAAATGTACCCGTGGTGAATTGTGAGAAACGATCGGTTATAGACAGTAGCATACGTGTGATACAAGTCTGTCAAAATAAATTCTTGTGCGTTGCCATCATCCGACAATTTGATTTGAAGCGGATTCTCTGTCGTGCAGCGGTAGCGGACGTCTAAGATTTCTCGCGCTGTAGGCAACGGACGGCTCAGATTTGATTCAAAAAAGTCTGATATTATAAAATTTAGTTTGCACGAATATACAAATCTTTGTGCTGCACAATAGAAGATCTGGTTTGCTCCGCATGAGGCCCGTGGGACAATGCATTGGAAAAGGAACAGCTTAGACAACGAAATTCACGGTGACTCTTATAGCTTTCAAATTCAAAATTACTAAATTAAAGTTTAGATGCGCGTCATCGAATATTCAGATGTTCTATCAATTAGATTTTATATAATTTGAAGTAGTGATACTTCATCAAATTAAGGTCCTTAAGCCTTGGATAAATAAAAATTTATTTCATTCCTTAAGGCCAGGAAAACCAGAAAAGAACACTTAGTTTTGGTTTAGTTAATTTATGGTTCTCCATCTTACATAAAATTCAATAAAATTTACAGTGGTATAGATTTCATAATATTTGAGAAAATATTACATGATACTTAGATGCAGATATCTTATGTTCAAAAAGTCGGATTACATTATTTTTCCGGAATGTTCATATAATTCTAAAAACAAAAGGAGTATAATATTGAATTTGTTGGCTCAAACAATGTCTTGTATTTGTTGATTTGAAAAACGATCTTGAATTTTACAAAACTTTGTCTTTTGAGAACTTTTGCAGGAAATCTTCAAGAGAAGCTTTGAGGCTTAAAATGATATTCGATGGGCCTAAAAGTGATCCAGTACGGGCAAACCCGATACCGCTGTAGATTTCGTCGTGAGCTTTCCAACGCCACAAAAATGCTGAAATCGGAGTTACGGGTCAAAAGTTATGATCGTTTGAAGCTCAAGACAAACAGGCATGAAGATCTCAAGATTAAAAGATCAAGATCAAGATGAAGACTTGTCTAGGTTAATTAGATTTTAGTTTATTTAAATTTAGGATTGAAAAGAGCAAGAAAATACCAACCAAATTGGCCAAAACCACGCCAAAATAGGCGTTATAACACTAGAATAGGCGTTATAACGCCAGAATGCTGAATTTTCAAAATGGTTTTAAATAGAAATTGGACAAATAAAATATCAAGATATCAAAAATACATCCTAAATAATATTAAAGATTATCAAAATGAATTTTATTTGATAAAAAACATTATATGGATTAGTAGCAAAATTGTCAAACACCAATTTTCAGAGAACTTGGCGTTATAACGCCAGATAGTAATTTTGCCAAAATTTGGCTAAGTCCTCAAATTTTTTGCATCAGTCTGGAATAGTGTTATAATGTTATTTTTAGCGTTATAATGCTAGACAAAAGTCCCAACCGTCAAATTATTTGTCCAAACATGATCTAGCGTTATAACGGTATTTTTAATGCATAATCTAGCGTTATAACGCTATATAAAAGTTGTACGATTAAAACCCAACGGTCAAATTATTTGTCCTCATCCTAGATAGCATCATAACGCTATGGTTTGTACATAAATAGCGTTATAACGCTAGATCTCGCAAAAATGCTTTTTGACCAGATTTGTACCATATTTAAACCCTTCTTCTCCAACAATTTTACCAACCGTTCCATTAACTCAATACCATTACCAACAACCTTGTTGTGCTCTTTGAGCTTAGTTCTAATAGCCAAATCCTTGCTCTATTCTCAAGTTTAATTAGCTAAATCTAATCTAGGGATTATAGAGAGTTTGTTTGTTTGAGTGATTAGCTTTGTGTGTAATCCAATTATCCATTGTCAATTGTGAGTGTGTGTGTTGTCTTGAGCTCCACCGATGTGTGTAAGTGAGCTCAAGAAAGTCAGCTCGATTCTCCATCGGAGTGTGTAATAGAGCCATCGATTTTGAAGTTGTACATTAAACAAACGTCTTTGTTTATTGGAGCGAAACATGCTTGTTACCGCAAGAAGCGGGAGCGCTGGAGACCTGGAGACGTAGACGTGACCGTAGTGCAAGCCGAACTACGTCAACACTTGATTGAGTCATTTCTATTTCCCTATCTCTATTTACATTTACTCAATTCATTTAGATTAATTGCTTGATTTGTTGATTGTGAATTGAGTTGTAGTAATTGAATTGCTAGAAATTGATAGGGTGAATTGAATTGTTTGCTTAGCGCTTGAATTGCTTGAATTGTGTGTTTGCACAATAATTATTGAAATTGCAATTATGTCTCTATTTGGTTGAACCGAACAAAATTAGTTAAGTATCTAGACGTTTAGGTTCTACATAATACATTTATTATTAATCTTCTCACGTTAATTTATTATTTGATTGATTTGAATTTTTAAACTAGTGAGAAGAAACTATTTGATTGATTTGGATTTTAAACTAGCAAGAGTTTGTACATCATTATTTCAAATTAATTTATTTTTCGTATTTATGTAATTTTGTAAAACTTGTATACTATAAAAAGTTTTTATTTTTCTATTTTGGATAAAAGTACTTCGATCATTATGTTTCATAAAAAAAGATGACATGAAATTTATAATTCAAGTGTAACAAAATAAATTGTAGCATATTATATATTAATCAGATAAATTAAATATAGTACGTATGCATTTTTTTCTTATGATGGAAATTTCAAGTATGTGCATTGTTCTAAATTTGCTAACATTTTTTTGTAATATATTTGAACTCCTCACTTATAAATAAACAAATAAAAAATATTTACTTAAATGAAGCAGCCAAACCAGCTTCCAACCTTCTAATGTTTAATACAATTCTTCTAAAGATATTAATGAAAATTCGTCACTACTAATAACTCTAGCTAGCTTTGTAGTGGTGGTGAGTTATAAGATTTTTATGAGAGAAGTCTGAAGTTTAAGCTTCGCGTGGAGCTACTTTTAGAAAGAATTTTTCAAATTTATTTTCTGATTTATTTCTGAGTGTGAGTTGTAAGTCTACGAATAATGAATAAAAAAAAACTAGCTTTGCATAATATATAGCTTGCTTTCCTAAATACAGACAAAATCATTCGAAAATTTAACTCGCATTCAACATTCTACAAGGATAGTGCCACTTATATATTCACATAAACTAATAACCCAATAGATATGGTTAAACACTAACCAACAGTGAAAATATTTTTTCACAAACAATGGAGAGGTTAAAAATCTGAACTTTTCCATTTAATCCTTCTATTTTATATGTTATTTGTGCATGCACATGTTGCAATTTGCCATTGCTTTGGGACATGCGTTTCGTGTCCCCCATGGGCCCATCCCCTTTGTTTGTGCTACTTTAATTATTTTTCTTATTCCAAAGGAAGTCCCTAATATATATATATATATATATATATATATATATATATGAGCAAGACTAAAATATATGTATAGTACACCACATTTCGTACTATGCGACTATGTATATATATATTTTTTTCAATAAATTGAGATTTAAGTTGCTCAATAAATCCTTCATATCAAAATCTTGTAGAAAATTAATTTCGTGATTTTTAGAGCTTTCTTTCTATTTTTTTAAATATTTTTAAAAAACAGCTCAGAAATGACGCTTTTGTAGTATTAAATCTGAACTGTTTTTAAAAAATATTTAAAAAATAGTAGAAAGCTCTAAAAATCATGAAATTTAATTTCCTACAATATGTTGATATGAAGAATTTATTGAGAAACTTAAATCTCAATTTATTGAACTATATATATATATGCATAGTACGAAATGAGATGTACTATTATTTTAGCCTTGCTCTATATATATATATAGAGAGAGAGAGCATGGCTAAAATAATATGCATAGTACACCACATAACGTACTATGCGCCCATTTGTATTTAAGTTGCTCAATAAATTCTTCATATCAAAATCTTGTAGGAAATAAAATTTCATGATTTTTAGAGCTTTCTTGCTATTTTTTAAAAACAGCTCAGAAATGGCACTTTTGTAGTATTAAATCTGGACTTTTTTTAAAAAATATTTAAAAAATAGCTAGAAAGCTCTAAAAATCACGAAATTTGATTTCCTACAATATTTTCATATGAAGAATTTATTGAGCAACTTAAATCTCAATTTAATGACCTATATCTATATGCATAGTACAAAATGTGGTGTACTATGCATATTATTTTAGCCATGCTCTATATATAATGTTCCTGGGTTACATAAATGAAATATGTTCTGATTTCGGGCTGAGGGAAATGTCATGAAAATTCCGATTTTTTTCGTCCTTGAAATGGGAACTATTGTTTTTGTTCCCTTATGATTTTGACAAAAGAGAATGCATGGAAGCATTGATTTTAGCTACGCATGCTATGAACCAACCATGGTTTCTACTTTCTACAGTTTTGGAGAGAAATCTTGCATGCACCGGGTTCAAATTTTATTTATGGGAAGATAAACATAAACTTTGGAAAAGTGTAACTGATAGAATAATATAATTAATGTCTAGAGAGGAGGGAACTTAATACTACCTTTTTTAATATAATTCAAGTAAATTGGACACAAAAATATATTACAATTAGGTTAATTGTTGACACACAGGTAACAACTTTCTTTTAAAATGGTAATACCAAAAAAAAAATCATGAAACTAGCCAAGACTAACATTATTTTGAGGTAGTATTCAAACCGGTACGTAGATATTCTACGGACCGGCACCTTGCAAAAATAAGTGCTCTTGAAATTTCTAACGGCTTTCGAGGATGAAGTAATATTATTTTTAGGGTCCGAGTTTGTTGTAGCGAAGTATCGCACTACACGTAAAGAATGGTTCAGATTGGTCGTCAAATTCACACAAATTTTCAGGAATGAAAATCTGGAGGTTAAATATGGACACAAATTTTGATGCACCTAAGGTAGATTCGACGATTACAGCTGTTGCACTACATGTATTGCGCAATAGTTGATTTGGTTTCTACTTTTAGTGATTTGAATCTATGAAATCTAGTTGGAACAAATATTTCTACCGACATCCCTTTCCTCCAATCCAAATATGCAGTCGTGCTATACATCCAGCGCAAGAAATCTGGACCTTTAAATTGCTTTGAGATTCATGCAAACTAAACTATAAAAATACAGACTCATCTGAATCAATTTCGAACCGGTCATTACTTTCAGCACAGTCACTACTACAGAAAAATGCTATTACAGCCCCCTATTACAGTGGACCTATGTGAATGCCGCTATAATAGACCTGGAGTGGCATTTTAGAAATAAGCTCTAGCTCTATTATAGCGGACATAAACTAAATGCCGCTATAATAGCTATCGAAATCAATATCTGCATGCTATTATAGCGAACCATATATAAAGGCCGCTATAATAGCTCCTTCTATTATAGCGGCTTTTATATATGGTCCGCTATAATAGCCTATTACAACGGTCTGCTACTAAAGACCGCTATAATAGTTAATCTATTACAGCGGGTCAGTACTAAAGTCCGCTATAATACCCTTTTAGGTCATGTATTTCAGCTCCTGCCAATACATTTCTTCCCCAACTCCTTGGCGCCAATCGATTTTCCCCCATCTCCCACCAGCAACCAGCTGCCACAACCATTAATACCCTCCATTAATATACACGTTCTAACCTTGAAGAAAATTTGTCTAACTTCATTTAAACTAACGCTTGAAGAGGTCGAGGAGACGTAAGCACTGTACGTAGCGCGAGTTCGTCGGAGTTTTCTTCGAATTTATTGAGGTTAATTCATTGTATATATATTTTTTATGTATAAAGTATTGTGAAATTGATGATTACGTGCATTAATATTAACTTAATTGCATTTATTGCATAAATTTTGTTAAGTATTGTCATATAGGACCAAAATATCGGAAAATAAACTAATTTAGGTCGGTACCCGTTCGGGATTAATCCAATAGGAATTAATCTCGAATAATTCCCGTTTGGGACTGCTCTTTGAACACTTTGTCTCATTTAGGATTAGCGGACGTATACGATAGTTGCAATCTAGTATTTGCGAAGATTTCGGACATTTGTGATTTGTTGTATGCATGTACGATATTACTGTGTTATGTGATGTTTGTTATATATGTGAGTTTGATATATATTATATGTTTATTTGTGTGTTATGTTAAATTAGTTGTGTGGTATATGTTATATATGTGAGTTTTCTATATGTTTATTGGTACATTTGTTTGGTACCAATTGTATGGCTAGCTATTGGGGCTGGCCACAGAAAATCAGCAACATTTAAAAAAATTCAGAAATATAACATCAAACTTCTCCTAAAATCCGCTATAACAGATCTAAATTGTTTAATATATTTTCAACCTATTATAGCGGACTGTCACTAAAACCCGCTATAATATAGAGGCTATTATAGCGGATCCAAGCTAAAGGCCGCTATAATAGCCCTTCTATTATAGCGGGTTATAGTATGGGTCCGCTATAATAGCCTCTATATTATAGTGGGTAATGGCTAAGATCCGCTATAAAGATATTATCTATTTTTTTTATATTGCAATGGCCCGTAGGCCTTTGTCTGGGACAGACCCAGATTACAAACGAGAAAACAAGAGAAGAAAAGTAAATTAAAAAAAACAAGTCGGTTGTCAGAGTTTTTTGTCTTGAGGTTCCGCGCAAGGCAGTCTCGGAATTGCTCTAACCCTCCTTGGGAAACAAATTGTATTGGTAATCCTAAGAAAACAGTAAATATTTATTATGCTGCTCTGGATGTCTTTTCTCCAGCTGTCCGGAGGATTTGCCCAAGATTTTGTCTGATTCGATATTCGTACTCAATGGCAATTTGAAATTCGTAGCGCTGTCCTCGATGCTTGCCTATATCCTTTTGGCTGATCTAACGGTGTGGTTCTCTTGTTGGCATCCCGAGGATCTCTGTTTCTGATCGATAAGTAGATGGTGGTCTGATCGATGTTTTAGCTTTTATCTCCTCACACCCTTTGTTCTTCTGATTTTCTGTGTTGCGTATGTGTTTCTCTTCAGGCCATTCTGCTCGTCCGTTGATATATTTCTTGAATCTGTTCTTCTTCTCAGTTTATTTCTTTCTATGCTTCAAATTTTTCCTCTTTCCCCTCATCGATTGTGTGGGTTCTTTAGCTATGTCTTACTAGTCTTACTGCCATTGATGCCTTGCCTCTTCTCTATTCCCCTCAGTGAGTATTTCTCCTTCGTTTTGTTTCTCTGTTCCTTTGTTTTGTTTGTTCCTTCGTTGTCCGAATGTTGAGCTCACCTTCTCCTTTGCTATACTGGAAGCTAAGTAGTAGATCTATTTATATCTTGTTTCCCTCTTTGCTCTATACTCAATTTCCTCGGTTTGCTTTAACACTTTTTTTATCTTGATCGCTGAAATGCAGACTCCAAGGTAGGCGTTATGAGTATCTGCGTGTCAGTCGTTGTAAATGGAGGGGCAGAGATGTGCCTGTTGTTTCTTCTTGCCAAGTTGGCCAGTTTATGGGGAATCTCCAGCCATTCCCTTGGTGAGTATGAAATCTTTATATTACCTTTGCTTTTTATTAGTAAATCTTTTATTTCCATTAGCATTTCCTCTGATCTCCAACACGGTACGCTTTGTGTGTCTCCCCGGTAGATATTATCAATTAGTTGTTTACAGTCTGAGATTATGACTGTTGTGTTTCTAACTATTTGTGGTAGGTAATCGGGGGGGGGGGTCTATTACTATTTTCAGTGCTTCTAAGACTGCCCATGTTTCTGCTTGGAACGGTGTTGCTGTTTCTCCGTTGGTGGTCCGCATACCTATAAGTTCACCCTTCGTTCCATACACCACTGCCGCAATGCCTGATTTATGCGTTGTGTCCCATGAGGCGTCCACCAGTACTACGCTCCAGTCTTTTGGTATGTATATTCTTTCTGTTCTTGCTGGTTTTACCTTGTCTGGGATGTTATGAAACAGATTATTGAGATACTTGGTTTTGTGTAGTATGGTGATGGGGTGAGCTTTTTTGTTTTGAAATATGTGAGCGTTTCTGGATTTCCAAATGCACCAGAGGGTGTTTGCTATCATACTGTATTGTTTGGGATTTACGTTTAAAGTGAGGTCCTGATAGTTTTGTCTGAAGTCTTCCCCATCCAGTCTGTCCTGATAGTTTTGTCTGAAGTCTTCCCCCATCCAGTCTGTCCTGATACTCAACGGGCTGGAGAACCATGTAGCTCTAGGTGTGTTACACTGGAGAAGTGCATGAGTTGTTGTTTCATCCTGATTGTTACATATTGGGCATCTTGGGGTTACAACGGGTAGTATTCTGTGCATATTTGCATTAGTCATTAATCCATTGTTTAATGCTCTCCAGATGAAAAGTTTGACCTTAGGGAGAGTGTGTTTGTTGGACCATATCTTGTTCCATTGAATTGTGTTGCTTGTCTGATTTGAGCTTTGTTCAGAGGTTTGTTGTAGCAGTATCTGGTACCCCTCCTTTACATTATAGATACCTTTTTCTGATTCCAACCATACTAACCTATCTTTCGTTTTTGGGTGTTGGGATGGCTTCTGGGCATGTGTTATGATCTGTGCAACATGACTTTTGCTAAGGGCTTGTAGCAGTATTTGAGTGTTCCATGCTTCTACCCTAAAGTCAAATGCCTCTTCTATGGTAGGTATGTGCTGAATTCTCTTTCTATTTGCTTTAAACCAGTTTGGGTACCATGGTTGGTATTTTGTTGGTATACCTTCTCCGGTTGTTATATTCCATTGTATGGAGTTTCTCAATAGTGGTTTTAATTCCTGGATATTCTTCCATAGCTGGCTTGTTCCTTTCTTAGTGTTTGTACCCCATAATCCCTTACCTTCTGTGTATTTTGCTAGAACAATTTTAACCCATAGTTTGTTAGCGTTGGATGCTATTTGCCATACATTTTTCAACATCAAGGCCTTGTTGAAAACCTGCAAGTCCTTAATATTGAGACCCCCTTCTTCCCACTTTTTTGTAAAATTTTGCCAAGTTATAGGTGCAATGTACTTACCTTTTTCTTTGCCCCAGAAGAAACTCTTTAAAATCTTATTGATTGATGTGATTGTCTCTTTCTTGATGATAGCTGTGGAGAATATGTATACTGGCAGTGTCGACAAGGTTGATTTGATCAAGACCAATCTTCCCGCGTGTGATAGAAAGTTTCTCTTCCAGCCCCCAATTTTTTGTGTAATTTATTGTAATAATTTGTTATGAGTTAATGTATTGAATGTAGGGGGTTGGGAGAGACTCACTCCCAGGTATACATCATTTTCTTCTCCTATCTGTGCTTGCCATGTGCTTGTTATGATTCTTTTTTGGTCCTGGTTGCATGCGGCGCTGCACCAGATTCTTGATTTTTGTGCGTTAGCATAGAGACCTGATGCCCTTGAAAAGTTCTGTACTGCCTCATATAGGTTGTTACATTCCTGTCTATTTCCATTCCCTATGATGATCAGATCGTCTGCGTATAGTGCGTGTGTTAGGGGAGGCGCATTTTCGGTTAGAAATACCTCTTTGATCTTCCTCTGTTGTACACACCAGTTTAGATGTCTAGAGAAGCCTTCCATCGCCATTGTAAAAATTATGGGAGATAGTGGGCATCCTTGTCGTAAGCCCCTAGTGGGTTTGATGAAACCGCCTCCCATTTCCCCATTGATGTCTAGGTGGATAGAACTGTCTTTCCAACTATTTAGTATTAGTTCTATTACAGTGTTAGGTATCTTCAAGAGGTACATCATTTTCTTTAAGTAGGTCCATTGAATTGTGTCAAAGGCTTTTGTTAAGTCTGCCTTTAGCATGTAAGCGGGGTTGTTATACTTGAGTGATCCGAACGAGTGGAATATTTCTCTAACCAATATGATGCTATCATTTATTTGTCTTCCTTTTATAAAGGCCGATTGTGATAGGTCAATAATGTTCGTCATGTAAGGTTGGATCCTATTTGCTATGATCTTCATTATGAGTCCGTGGAGGACATTACCTATGCTAATAGGCCTGTAGTCTGCTGGGTATTTAGGGTCCTGCATCTTCTTTATAAGAACCATTCTGCATTGCAACCATGCTTTAGGTACTTTCTTTTGGGTGAAACTATGCTGAATCCTCTTTGTTAGGTCTTTCTTTAGAGATTCCCACATCTCTTGGTAGAACCTAATAGTCATCTCGTCAGGTCCCGGAGCTTTATCTGGTTCCATTAGGAATAACGTATTCTGAATCTCCTCCTCTGTTGGGATAGCTTCTAGTACCTTCGACTGCTCCTCTGTTAATACCGGACCATGCCAAAAGTTCCATTATTTCTACTAGTATCTGCTACATTATTTCTACTAGTATCTGCTCCTCTGTTAATGTCATATAGTCTCAAAGTAAAAATCTTCAAAAGTTCCATTATTTCTACTAGTATCTGCTACATTATCCTGTGAGTACAATTCTTTGTAAAAGTAAATAAACTCCTTTCTAATTAACTTCTCCTCTGTAATGACATTTTGATCCTTATCATAGATTTCTACAATTTTGTTTTTATTTCTCTGCAAGGATGCTATCGCATGCATAAATTTGGTGCTTCTATCTCCTTTCGTTGTCCATTTCGTTCTAGACCTCTGCTTCCAGTACTCGAACTCTGCCTATTGCGCTAGGTGATATTGTTCTGTAAGCTCGCGTTCCTCTCCACTGTTCCGTAAACTTGGTTGGAATTGTTGTATTGTGTAGAGTTTCTGTTCTATCTCTTTTAGCTCATTTGTTGGTGACTTCTTGGTTCTTGCCCATCTTTGTATGTTTTCTTTTAGCTTTCCTATCTTGTTTTCCCAATATGGCTGGTTAGTTGATTTCCTCCAGGTGGTCTCACAGATCTTCTTTAGGTCCCCGTCAAGCAGCCAAGCATGTTCGAATCTGAAGGTTCTCTTTTTATGTTGATGTCCCAGTGTTCTCAGAATGACCGGGCAGTGATCACTATGAAGTCTTGTTAGGTGTTGGACATGTGCGTTAGAGTTGTCCGAGAACCATTGTGGTGTTACCAGGAACCGATCCAGCCTTTCATGTATTGCATTCTCTGTGTTCTGTTTTCCTACCCACGTATATGGTGATCCTGAATAGCCTATGTCTAGTAACCCGACGTCTTGTATGAACCTTTGGAACTCTCTATCGTTTGCATGCAACTCCCCAGTTCCTCCCCATTTCTCGTCTAAAGATGTTATGGCGTTGAAGTCTCCCATCATGCAGACGGGAGTGTTAAGGTTTACCACTTCCTTTAAAAACCCCGGAGTTCCCTATTTTTTCGTCTCGTCGGGTCCCCGTACACTCCAATTAGGTACCATGGGTGCTTGTTTGATTGGTGAATTTTGGCCCAGATGTATGATGGTGTTGAGTCTAGGATGGTTACGTGAATCTCGTTTCTCCAGAGTAGAGCTATGCCACCTGATTTGCCAGACGAGGGGTATATCGCCAAGTTCGGTGTAGGCAGATTATGCGCTAGTTGTTCCATTTTTGACTCTGATGCCTTCGTTTCTGTTAGGAATACCACCCCCGTCTGTGTCCTGTGGAGGAGATTGTATAGGAACTGTTGTTTCCGAGGCCCTCCAATACCTCAGCAGTTCCAGCTGAGTAGATTCATTGATGATCGGGGGGCGACTCCCAGGTCGCCTCCCGAATCCGTTTGAGAAGTGGCGGCGCCACTAAGGGTTCCGATGATGAGGATGGTTCCTTCTGTAGGCTCACGTGGTATGGGCCTCTCTTAGTAATTCTCATTTTTTGTTTTGTGTATGATAGAGCCCGTTTTCTGCTTCCTGTTGCTGTAAATACCATTTTTCTCTGAGGGTTTTCTGGTGGGGCATTCAAGTCCAGTAGTTGCTGTGGACTTGTTGGTTGCTCCTCCTTCTGAGTTTGGATCTTTTGTGTCTTCGTGTGGTTGGGGGGTTCCTCGTTTTGCTGGATCTGTATACTCATTTCTTCAGTATTTTTCTCTGACTCAATTTCTCTGGCCAGCGCTTGCATCCTCAATATTTGAGTATTTTTGGGACATTCATAATGTTCATGTCCCATTGATTCACAATATGCACATAGCTTTCTGACCTGTTCGTACTCCACCTTTGCTGAGAATTCCCCCTTTTCTGGGTGAAAGAACGGGAGTGTTGTAGGTAGTCCTTCATCTAGTGAGATGCATACTTTTTGTCTATAGGTTAGCTTGCTTCCTCTTGTCAATGGCCTGATTGGTGACAGAGCGTGACCTAGCGCGTTGAATAATAGTTGTATGCCTTGTTCCGTCAGTATCTCTGGTTGTATGTCATGCAGTTGGACCCATATTTTCGCTTTGTCTACCTTTAGGTTGTCGAGCTCGGCTTGAGTAAAGATTTGTTTGATGATGACCGGGTGGCCCAGATGGTCCCATATTCCTCTTTCTTGTGCTCTGTTAAGATCTTCCTCTGCTTGGAACTGACCCACCATTATGTTTTGTGTTTTCGTTGGTGTGATTGTTGTGTCCTGGTGGGCTCTCCACGCCCTTATCATTGATGTTTGCAGCTGCTTATGGTCAATGCTGCGTTCTGATATGACCTTAATTAGCACTGTTCGACTCCAGTCCGTCTGCTTTACCACGTGCTGTGGCATAAGGATGGCCCTGCGTCTTGTTGATGGACCAGGTGTGAGTGCGGACAGTTTCTTTACTAGGTCGTCAGTGGAAGAGTTCATGGTAATAGCTGTTTGGTTTAGTAAGGGTTTGTGTTTGTATTTGTAGGGTGCTGGTCCTAGGATGGAGTTGGAGATGTTTAGTGTTTTCTAAAAGTTGCTGCAATCTGGGGTTGGGATTATATTATTCGGGGGTATGTCAAAGGACTGTTGTTTTGGTGTTCATATCTATTTTTTTGAAAGGGTGCATTGGGCTGCTTAACTAGGTACGGTGAATCTTCGAGGTTAATTGAATCTGTCCAGGACATCAAAGAGTTACTGCCTTCCGAGCTGGTCAGATGCAACCATTCTTTTGAGTTCCCATTTGTTGGACCTTGCATAGCTAGGCTGCCTTTTCGAGTTTCAATTCTGTTTTTATTGCTTCTGTCTGTTGGCTTTTCGACATCTCCCATGTATGCACCCGGTTCACCATTGAAACTGTGAGCCCGCAAAGTTTCTTCTTCCTGAATGAGCGTAAGGACCTGCTGCGCCGGTGGCCCCATCATCCTGATTTGCATGCTTTGTATTCTCTGACGCCTGTTGTCATCATTGGCAATTTGGTTGATGAAGTTTTGGTGAGACTGTATTAGTGCTTCATATGGTGTTGGGTTCCTCCAGTTGTTAGTGTCGTGGCCTCCATGTGGCTGGTTATCGTCATCTGGTCTCCACCCATTGGGGCACCAGTCCTCAACGGTAATGTAGCAAAGGGCCCATTTGTCATCATAGTCTAGGATTAGTTCTTGAGGGATGGAGTATGGGTCCCTGCAGTTTATCCATAGGCGAAGGACTGATCGGTCGTTCGTGCCATTTGGATAAATGACGTTCATAAACGTCCCGAATCTGGATATCGCTTGGCGGATGAAGAAGTTGTCCCATAGCGCTAGCGGGTAGTCGTAAATTGCTATTCTGACCAAGTACGTTCGATGACCAAATTGGATTATTGGTTCTGCATAGTGTGATATGGCCAGACCATGATCCGCTGCCCATGCGAGGTTCTCATTCAGGAATTGCGCGGGGTCGGTGGATGGTGGGAGTTCAATTAGGATGCGGTTCTGGGTATATTTGAAAGCTTTGAATTCTGCTGTTGGCCGATCCGTCATCAGGCTGAATTGGCGTATTAGTTTCATGTGGTTCTGGATATATTTGAAAGATATTATCTATTATAGCGGATGGTCGTTACCTAAAGCAGTCCCCTCTATTATACCGGGACTAAGTCCGTTATAATAGGTTTTAGAAGGTCGGTATAATAGCTTAATTCTGTAGTAGTGAGTGAATTATGAACGTCCTATCTATGCTGCGCGATAGCAAATTTGGATCCTCTTTCCTCATTTTCTCTATGGCTTGCTCGTAGTTAATTTGTTTTAATTTTAATCAAGGTTAAGCCGGTAAAAACTGTACCGGTCGATTTCGTAATTGTTGTTTGATTCAAATTGTACTACTGCAAAGAAGTTCTCTTAAACTCATTAGAAATTTCTAACGGACAGAATTTTTCACAGTGCAGTGAATTTCTATCACCTATCAGGTTGACTATTATTAAAAAAAAAACTTTAGTCTTGACTAGTTCTGGAAGTTATACTTTTTTTTTGTAATACCATTTTTTGGTTATTTGATTATCCTTTTCTTCATTTTATTTTTATCTGCTTATTAAAGATAAAAGATATATTGTCAAGTTAATTTATCTTTCAAAAAGTTATCCTAGATCTGATGATTTTATTCCAACATAAAAGAAGGTTTGTTGGTCTGGTGCTGTATTTGTTTTTTTTTATGAATCATTAGATCATCAGATTTAGGATTAGTTGTCTTAATGTGTTTTCATTGGTACCGTCTTGACGAATTTGCTACTAATCTGTAGTGGGCAAAAAGATGATATAGCGGGTCATGAAGTCATTTCTTAAACATAGAATATGTATTGAGCAAGGCTAAAATAATATGCATAGTACACCACCTTCCGTACTATGCAACTATGCATGTTTAATTTGTCCAATAAATTAAAATTAAGTTGCTCAATAAATTCATATCAAAATCTTGTAGAAAATCAAATTTCGTGATTTTTAGAGCTTTCTTGCTATTTTTTAAAAACAGCTTAGAAAATGCATTTTTGTAGTATTAAATCTGGATTGTTTTTAAAAAATATTTAAAATATAGCAAGAAAGCTCTAAAAATCACGAAATTTGATTTTCTACAATATTTTGATATGAAAAATATATTGAGCAACTAAAATCTTTATTTATTGAGCTATATATATATGCATAGTACATAAGGTGGTGTATTGTGCATATTATTTTAGTCTTTCTCATATATATTTAGGATCGGGAGAGAAATGATATATATATATATATATATATATATATATATATATATATATATAGCCCACAATGATACAAGTACTCACAATGATACAAGTACCAGAATGATATATATATATAGAGCATGGCTAAAATAATATGCATAGTACACTCCATTTCGTACTATGCATATAGATATAGGTCAATAAATTGAGATTTAAGTTTCTCAATAAATTCTTCATATGAAAATATTGTAGGAAAAAAAATTTGTGATTTTTAGAGCTTTCTTGCTATTTTTTAAATATTTTTTAAAAACAGTCCAGATTTAATACTACAAAAGTGACATTTCTGGGCTGTTTTTAAAAAATATTTAAAAAATAGCAAGAAAGCTCTAAAAATCACGAAATTTTATTTCCTACAAGATTTTGATATGAAGAATTTATTGTGCAACTTAAATATCAATTTAATGACCAAATTAAATACAAATGACCCCATAGTACGTTATGTGGTGTACTATGCATATTATTTTAGCCATGCTCATATATATATATATATATATATATATATATAGCCCACAATGATACAAGTACTCACAATGCCTTTGTTGGTTACTATATATATATTTAGCTATGTGTACTTGTAATTTATGTTTTGTACCCCTTCAATTTTCTCTATCTCATCTTATGTACTCTTTTTTTTGTTCATTTATCGTAGCCAAAACCTACTAAAAAAAGATTAATTTATCGTCTTAGTATTTTTATGTTTATTTGTTCATTTGTGGGCTATTACTTCTTTTTTGAGGAAAAAAATAACCTACTAATTTTCAATTAACAAGCAAAAATATATACAAAGAAACGCTAAAATCTATTCAAATTGATAGGAGGGGAGGGGACAAGGAAAATAAAGGAGAATAAGGTACAAATGTACAATGTAATTCTAGAGAAACTTGAGGAAATTTTTTTTGGCTACTGCCAACAGCATTCCAGTGAAGTGATGCATAAAAGCTCCTGTATTTATATATTGTGTTTCTCTTGATACAGAAATTATTTTCTTGAACAATATTTTTTTATAAATAAAAATAATAATTTTCTAGTCTCCAACAGCCAACACCAATTAAAATCCTTAGAAAAAATGCAAGGTGTAGAGAAACATAATTTCTCCACACAGGAACATTGCCTCCTTAAGGAAGTACATTAATTAATTCTTCCCAATTCTACTGGTAAACTATGGATGTTATCCATGGCAATTTAGGATTCTAAGCTACAAATGGGTATTATGCATGTTTCTGAGACAGCATCAGGTTTCCATTTGGATCTAGAAATCCGCTAAGGATAATGTTTCGTAGATACCACATTTGATATCAATTATTGATATCGATTTTATTATGCACATTTAGTTGAGTTATAATGCTCATTATTTCAGTTATTATGCATGTTATACCATATAACTATTTCAGTACAAAAAATAACAATTATAACTATTTCATTATGCATAATAACTTAAATAATGTGCACGGTAACTAACATAAAGATGCATAATAAAATCGACAACATGTATAACTATTTCATTACAAAAAATAATATTCATATTAACTAAAATAATATGCATGATAACTCAATTAAAGATGCATAATAAAATCGATATTAATAGTTGGTATCAAATATGATATCTATGTATCAGCTCCCATCTGCTAAAGGGACATACTGCAATATAGGGATGGATTAAGGCTACTTTAAATTGTTTATTAGATCAAAATGGCAATAATGCATGCATGCTGCAGTAGTTTAGGATCTTGCTTGAACTTATCTCTATGGGACCCCACAGTTTAATTACATAAAAGAAGTTCAAATCATTAGTAGGGTATAATTTATCTCCAGTTTGTATTGGAATGGATGTACCATTTATAATTCTGGAATTCCAGCTCACGGCTTGTCTGGATTTATTTTAATTTAATTTAAACTTTGATTACTTGCAATTCTAGAAAAAATATTATGAAAGAAATAGTTTTTACAACCTGATGTATATTTCTAATATCAAAAATAAAAAAAAACAATATAGTTATTGATAATTCTCACAATGAAAGTATTATTATTATTATTATTATTATTTGCATTTATGTTTGATGAAATGTGTCCTGATCAAAACTTGCATTATAGTTTCCTTAAAAATTGTACATTTACGTAAACAAAAAAAAAAAAATGCTGTGCTGGATTATTATACATAATTAATTAACATATTTAGCTCTCCCATTGAGGTGACTTGAGTCTTCAACATCTTTTAAAATTAAAAAGAATTATGCATTTCAAACATAAACACAATTAAACTGACCTTCAAGATTTTTTTTTATAACTCATGCACTTTTTCTTAAAAATAAAAATGTAGAAGAAGTTACTGTCATGACCTCATGGGCTCCCTTAGTTGAAATTCTTCCACCTTTTTTTTTGTAAACCTAAAAACGCAATTTTCTTGAGTAGCATGCAGAGGCAGATTCAGGATTCTCGTCAGGGAGTTCAAGATTTACGGTTTTTTTCAGGGGTTTGAAATGATGGTTATTCATAAAAAAATATATCTTACATGGTCATTTATACAAAAAATTCAAATATATGATCATTTCTAAAAAAAGTAATATTTATGATCATTTTTAAAAAAAAAATTCCAAAAGTATTCAGCTGCATTCCTAATTAAACGTGGCTCCGCCACTTATAGCATGTATGACAACTTTTCAAAGAAAGGTACAACACAAAAACAAAATGGATTCATCAGTACACTAAGGTTGTGCTCCAGAGAGATGTAAATGAGGACAGGAGAGAAGCGAAAACAACACCTTGCTTCAATGACAGAAAATTAGAGGTGAACGAAGGAGAGGGAAGAAGAACATAAGAGAACTCTTCAGTAAAATTTCATTGTTCACGCTCTCCTTCGAATCGAAGGTGAACAATCGATTCCTCTCTCTATTCTCTACAACTTCCTTTCAATTTTCCCTAAACTCAAGAGCACATCCTAAAATCTCCAAAGCCCTTCACTGCTTCTTATTTAACTAGAGCATTAACAGTCAAAACTAAAAAAAAAAAAAAAAAAAAAACCGTATCAAGTCGTGAGCTATTATTGTGCTTAAAAAGGAGAGGAAGTAGCTACCTTTAAGCTGGTCCGGATTCGCTCCAAGAAAAATTGTTAAAATAATAAGTAAATAAGTAAAGGGAGCTGATAAGTATATATCATATTTGATATCAACTATTGATATCGATTTTATTATGCATCTTTAGTTGAGTTATCATGCACATTATTTGAGTTGTTATGCAATGTTATTTTTTGTAATGAAATAGTTATACATGTTGTCGATTTTATTATGCATCTTTAGTTGAGTTATCGTGCACATTATTTAAGTTATTATGCATGTTATTTTCTGTAATGAAATAGTTATACATGTTATTTTTTGTACTGAAATAGTTATGATATAACATGCATAATAACTCAAATAATGTGCATTATAAATCAACTAAATGTGCATAATACAATCGATATCAATAGTTGATATTAAATGTGAAAACATTATCATAAGTAAATAAAAGGGCTACCTCCACTCCAATCATGATCATTAAATAGGTAAAAGAGATTAGTTAAATTAATGCTCCCTAAATTAATTTTTCGAGGCGAGATCCTTCGTCTGACCAATCAGGTTGCAAATTGCAATCTCGCTGATACGACATTGGAGACCGTGCTATATCCGATTGCTATCAGATCTTCCATGCTCAACGATCTTTTACACCATCACATGTGTTGACATTTATATAATGAGTTACTGTGAACACGACAGATTATCTACCAATTATAAGATAAGCTATTTAGCACTCGTGAGCTATTTTGCAGTGTTAACACACACATATTTACTTACTAATCTTTCTATAATGAATCAAAACTCGACAGAGCACTTCTCACGAGCTCTAAACCAGCGACGTAGTAGAGAGGAACCAAATCCGCAGCTTCTATAATATTTTTTTTCTTTTTTATTTTGATATGAACCGTTCAAAACTTATTTAACGGTCAAAACACATGTCTATTGAATTAAATTACAATCATTTATGACAATCGATCGATTCGTGACGGTCGAATCGAGCAAACATAATCATGTTTGGCTTAGATACAATCAGCAGATTCGGATCCATTAGAGAAGGGTCCCTCAAAACTCCAGTCCCCATGGTCCATGGGTCCATGCTGCTTTTCAACAAACAAAAAAAAAAAAGAAAGAGAAAAAGGAAAAGTAATGTAAGGGTCCCTGTGACTCTGTGGGCCCCTCTTAGGTTCAATCAAGGTATCAAACAGGTGGGCCCACTAGCTAGAGATTCAGACCCATACTTTGGTAGTATTTTACTCCCTGGTGTTTCACAAAGCTCAGCTCACAAGATATTTCGTCTATGTATCTTTAATTTTGAAATTTAAATAATCAATTCAAATTGTTTGATCTCTATATTAAAATTTTCTTCAAGACCGTTTTTTTTAATTTCTTTATTTTTTTTAGAGAGATGAAAAATCACTAATATTAGATGGTCTAGAAATCGTTAGATTAATCAAATTTTTCACTTTTTAAGATATAGTAATATTCTAAAAAATATAAAATTCGGTCTCAAGGATTAGTATCAGATGGAGTGTGGCGTCTTACTTTTTATTTGAGCAATAATACATGTGTTAGCAAGTAAAATATAAAACAATTATTAGTACATTATCCTGATTTTTTATGGATTTGGTCATCTCTGAGTTATTATTTCCAAGTCTAAAAAATAATCTTAGATAATTATACAAGGTTGAAGTTTTCTTTCAATGTCTCATATCTTCGAAAAATTGCAGAAAGAAATTAAGTATGCTAACACCTTCACATAAAAGAAACTCAGAGTGTACCGACTACATGCCTAAAATTGTGCATCCACCATCTTTTTCTTAGAGAGCTTTTCACGTTGGTACAAATTGATCAATTTTCAGTTTAATTTTACTTCAAACTTTTCTTAATTAAGTATGATATCTATTCAACTCCAACTCTTCAGGAAGCTTTTTCCATATGTCGATTTGTATTATTTTACTACTAATGAAATTAATAATTATGCTATTGACTTCTCTAATAAAAGAACTGTGGAATTACTATTTTTTGAAATAAGTGAAGGAGCGCCTCGCTACTTCATTTTCTTTAAAAAAAATGTTGCAGTTTCTACTCATGCGAATAGTCTAACATTCTATGTTGCTATTATGGGGTCTGAAGCACAAGGAGATTTTACTCGTTGGTACCAATTAGGAGGTCTGTGAACTTTTGTTGCTTTCCATGATGCTTTCGCGCTAATAGGTTTCATGTTACGTCAATTCGAAATTGCTCGACATGTTCAATTGTGACCATATAATGCCACTGCATTCTCTGATCCAATCGTTGTTTTTGTTTCTGTATTCATAATTTATCCACTTGGTCAATCTGATTGGTTTTTGCACCGAGTTTAGTAACAAAAATGTTGTACCAGTATGGTACCACGGAATCAACCCAATTCTATATCCTCCCTATAGTACTATTATGCATCGGTACCATTATTTTAGATACCGATGCACCACTTCTGTCTATCTTTCCAGATAAAAAAAGCCATCTCAATACCAAATGATTTACTCTTATTACAAAAATGTTTATGCAACAAGTCAGAATCTCTAAACACAACAAAAGATACCAAAAGAGTAAAGCTATTAACATCAAGCAAAGATTAAAGCCCTCATCCCCATCTCTTCTGGTTCCTGATCTTCAAGCTCTTATTCTAATTACTAGATATGTAGATTAGTGATCTCCATCCATTGTTGTACTGCCTCTTATAATTTTTGCTTCCATGCACCTGAACAGTAAGATATAATACCATTGATCTTAGTATAGAAAATTCTAAGAGATAGCTAATTAGAATTATTAAAGCAACGATCGTTCCTAGCAAGCCAGCATGTCCACAATACAACAGAACATATCAAAGTAAAAACTTTCCTTTCTATAGTCCTCAGTTTTGACATTAGTATGTATAATTCCTCCACAAAAGCTGGAATGATATGAATTAGAATTGAGTTCATGATTCTTTCTCCAAATCCCTTGAATTGTTGTACATTGAAAAAATAAATGGTCCATTATTTCCTCATGAGAACAATACAAACAATGAACATCTCCTGTTCACCCTCTCACACATAGGCTAGCTCTAACTAACACTTTTCTTCTACTCAACGGCCATAAGAATACTTGTATTTTCAATGGCAATTTAAGTTTCCAAATATCATCATATACTGTTACCCTAATTCCCATATCTGATACCCATATGTATATGTTTTTTGTTCTGAGTCTATCTCTCTCTATATTTTGCCAAACAAATCTATCTAGATCATCATTCATTAGTACAAAGGATGTTTTTCTATCACCAATCTTTGCAACTGCACAAACATCTCATTTTATCTCAAGGACAAATTCCTTCTAAAGGAAATACTATCAAATCCCTCCTGCATAACTTGAGCCACAGTCACTTTATCTCTATTGTAGATATGATACAAGAAAAAAAAACAATTTGTAATGGTGTATCGCCACACCATTTATCTTGCCAAAACAAAGTATCTTTACCATTTTCAATTTTGACATATCTATTAGCTAACACAATTTGTTCAAATTGCTTTACTGTTTTCCAGAAAAGAGACCAAATGGCCTTATTTCTCGATTTCCTATATTTAGTCAAGAGTATTTCTTTTCAAATTGCACAAGTATATTTTCCTCTTATTTTCAGAGTTTCATAAAATGGAATATCTAATCTAGTCAAGTTTATGTCTCACTTTGATTGGCATCAAATAAAAGCTCATAAGATCTTATATCTTACCAGCCATTAACAAAATAGCCCCTTTCCACTCTTGAATTGTTGCTGAAATCTTTCAATTAAACCCTCCAAATATTTATATCTTGTCTTTTTTTTTTCAATGAATAAGAATTCCAAGATACATTAGTGACCACTGCCCTTTTTTGCAACCATATATATCAACTAATCTCTTGATTTTTTTCATCAGCTAGATTAATTGAAAAAGCCTGATTAAACCCAGTTTTATTGTTGGATAACTAGTCAATAACCATAAAAGTGATTCATAAAGAAAAAAACGGACAATTAACCAATTAGTCAATCCTTGTAGGTCCCATTCGCCAGTAACAAGCGACACAGTGCAATGCCTGATACAGCCATAGAAAGATTTTTTTTCTAACAGGGACTTCTGAGACTGTCACTCAGAAAAATAGATAACGAAACTCGGAAAGGTGGCACAAGTTGTAGGAAAAAGTGCAGGGACTTGACATGGATTGATCTTTTGATGTTGAATTGCTGAGTACTTGGTACATTGGATTAGTATAACGATAGAGACCCCTAATCAAATACTCTGTTTTTATGTAGTAGAGATCATACATAGGATTTTACTTGTAAAAGAGATTCTAGGACCCAATTTGTTTTTATGTTACCGATCGACTTCTATTTCAAATCGCATAAGTGTGCCAAACTAATTCATGCTAATATATATAATGTAATAAAAGAATTACTCATACTGTAATGAAATACTTGGGTACAATATTTGCTCTGTGTTGCTTCACAACTCAATAAATGTGATCATAACTCTGGCTTGACTAAAGAGTATGTATATAATTTTCTTCATTTTAGTTTCCTAATCTTGATTATCTAGTACCAATGTTGTGTTATAATAACCTAATCTGAAATTTTATTCTGAAGCAACTGAAAGTTCTCTTTGAGTTGTGAACTAAGATAAGTAAATGAAGATTCTCAATCCTTTCTAAAGCATATGGCTTTAATTTTTTTTTCTTGAAAGCCAAGGAGTCAAAGATCAACAAAGAATAGGAATCTTTCTCTTGTAATTAACTTCTTTTGACTTGGGTCTTTTAAAAGATGTTCATTGGTACCTTATAAATGCTGTGCAGTGTAGACTGCAGAGATGTACTGGTAACCAGAAATGTTTTGTTAAGCTGACTTGTACATAGTAGATTGTAGAATCGAGATCTTCTACCGCGCAGTACTGACACTGTGCGTGCTGCGTAGGAAATCTGGGTCTTTGATTTGCATCGAGATTCGTGCAAGCTAAATTTTATAATATCAGACCCTCCCTGAATCAAATCTGAGTCGTCCGTAGCTTACAACGCAGAAAATCTGGACTGTCCGTCGGTGGTGCGCGGTAGAAGATCAGCTTCCTAGATTGTAGGGAAAAATAGTGGTCCATATAAAAACTGTTCATTCAGTGTCCATCTGTTCCTCTGTTTAACAGATGATAAGTTGTTTTATTTAATAATAATAATTATTATTATTTTCGAGACATGTTTGCAAATCATATAAGTATTATTATTTTTTTTTCTACGATAACTATCAAATACGGTTAGGAATACCACTAACAATAAAACAGTTAGCCGACAAAACATAATTATGTTTACTGAATCTCTTTACTTATTCAGCTTATATACGTAAATCATAAACCTTAAACTCTAATATCACTAATTGACGATTTCAATTAGGAATGAAACTATCAAATACTGAGAAACAGTCCTAATTGAATGTGCCAACTGTTCCAACTAAAAAGTATTACTATTACTATTAAGACTTTAAATTTTGATGGATCTAGATATTAAAACTTAAAAAATAAGACGATTAGACATTAAGACTTGATTACTATTATTATTTATAAGTTAGAAAAATGTAAGTATTAAGAGTTGACTGAGTTACTATAATTTCTATAATATTATATATTAATATTAGACTTCAAATTTGAAGATTTTGTGCTAGTAGTAAAACTCAAAAGAATAGATATTAAGACTTCATAAATTATCTATAAAGAAATAAGAAAATAGTAAAATAACAAAAAGTTCAAACTAAAATAATTATTAGTAATATTAAGACATAAGAATAAGACGATTAAATATTAAAATTTGATTATTATAACTATTTGTCGGTTGGGAGACTCGAGCATTAATACTAGAGCACAAACTAGATGACGAACTTTTCATCCTTGTAGGTGAGGGTTGTACACTATCATTTTGATGCATCAAGTATTAAGACTTTACTAATCTACTATTAAGACTTCTTGTTTTGTGTATTAAGAGTTGGACGTGACTAGCAGACTATTTATTTATTTTTTAGTATTAAGACTATTTGTTTTCGATCACTAACTAATTCTAACTAACTTTCAGTTGGGAGAAAAGATTGGAGGACAAGATTTGAGGGACAGTTAGTAAGTCCCTAACTTATATGGGTCCGAATCTGCTGCTCGTAAATCCCTGCTTGTTTTCAATCCGACCGCTCGATCGTTACGGACGGCTGTGATTTGATTCAGGAGGCAGATGCTTTGGCCATAAGATGAGTTTTGAACGGTCCAGATCGAAACAAGAAGGAAACAAGCAGAGATTTACGAGCAGGAGATCCGGTTCCAACTTATATGGGTGCTGATGTTAATCCCCTTGATTTGCCCCAGGGAGCATATGATGTGCTGGATTATGCTGTTTTGTGGGCTCAAAAACTATAAAAACATGGACCTTTCGATCTAGATGCAAATGTGCACATACCTACAAGCGGTTGTACTGTACATTGGACTTTGGTGGGTTGTTGAATGCTAAATCGTTATATTTAATTTGTTGAATAGTATAAAACTTTTTGAAAGAAAGGTCCGCAATGTGTCTTGGGCCAATGACTAATGTATGTTTTAGTGGGCTGAACTCAATTTCAATTTTGAAATTCAAAATGTTGCATTTTCATCGCACCTTTCGTGTGGCCCAGAACATTTATTTACCTCTGTGGATTTTGAAGTTTTGAATTGAGCAACTATTCATATATCTAACGGTAATAACTGTTGAAAATGCCGCTGTCTTCTATAAATTAGTTGGAGCAAACAATTATTGTCGCTGTCTTCTATAAATTACGAGTGATCAAACAATTTGCTGATCAGAATGGAGATGCCAAGCTGGGACCTTTCGATTACTTCGCCACAGAGGTAAATGCATTTTGTCGTTCAAATTCGAATCTGTAATTAGCATAGTTGTAAGTATTATATTACCAAAATGTTTATTGTTTTTTTTAAAAAAATAATAGGATATGTGCAGAGATTGAAGGAGATGTGATGCCTAATGTGATAAATAATCATTCAAATACTCCAGGGTAAGAAAGCTTCCTCTTTGTAGTTGTTATCTTGAATAAATTTATTGTGTTGATTAAATATTTTTTTATTGTTTTTATTGCTGCTGACCAATAGAAAGAATAGTATCGGATCGTCTTGCATCATGTAGGCAAGCTCAGATCCCATTACTCCCTTGTAAGTTTTTAAAATAAATAATTAACATGGCAACAAAAAGAAAAAGAACAGTATCAGTTCGTTGCATCTTCACTGGTATACCTGTTAACCTGATTCAGGTGCTTGAAGAATGGATCTTCAGATGACGGCCAAAGCCCACAGTAAGTTAGATGTGGTGTTCTTATATGGATTAACTTTTGCCTCAAAAATTCTATTATTATATGAATTAACATATCGCTTTAATTTCGTCCTCTTGTTTCAGAAGCACAAATAGGTACATTAACAAGAGTGGTGGTTCTACTGAGGCATCCAGGAGGTACATTAACATATCGCTTTAATTTCGTCCAATTTGTTTTTTAATTTCGTCCTCTTGTTCAAGTCTAACAACATTGTACTTAATATGCTCTATTAAAGTATGGATTCTATTTATGTAGTGATGAAATTCAAGAGTTAACCAATGTCTCCCGCAGTGATGTGAAGTAAGAAGCCTATGTATTGATAGTTGTAGATAATTTATGTGGAAATGAATGATATGTATTGATGGTTTGTTTTTTAAAATTACAGATTCGCCCGTAGAATTGATATTCCAAAGGTGTTTCTTCCTGTTAGGTGTTCTGGCAATGCTGATATGAATGAGCTGGAATCATCTATTATTGCTACGATCGAAAAGCATCGCGAAACATATATTTGCCTGCATGATCTTGCTGAGTTTGTTTCCAAAAAGGTTGGACAAACACGAGTTCCTATAAAATGGTGACATTCTGTCGAGAGAACATTCTTGTTAGCTCTTCCTGATAAGTGTACAAGAGATAAGTTTGTTGATTGTAATAGAAATGTTCTTATTGGGGATGCATTAGTGAAATTTAAACCGTGGAAACCGACAGTTGGTACAGTTAGTAAGCCTTGTCGTTTCAAAGTGTGGCTCCGATTGTCAGACTACCTATCGAGCATTTCACTTTTCCTTCTGCTGAGGCTGCAGTTAGTCCATTTGGGCGGTTGTACCGATGCAACATGGAAAATAAGGTCTTTATAGGTTGTTTTTATGTGATGATTGATTGTCCGGACATAGATAATATCCGTCCAAGGGTACTGATACAAACTGACGGTGATGTGGAGATTCCAGTCTTTGTTGACAAGCTATATGCCTGTCCATTAGATGTTTACAACGCACAGAAATTTGCGGAGAATTCTATTGGGTATGATGATATATTGTCTACATTGATTGATCGTGGCAAGGTAATCCTATTGTAATCAGAAGTGTGAAGTCCAGAGCTTATATTTCGGTTCATCAGGAGTTTGGACGAGTATTGTACTGTGGCACAAGCATGTTTGTTCCACATGTACTACTTATATGTATTTACTTGTTTGAATAATTATGTGTTGTAGTTATTTCTTATTTGAGTGTCCATTTGTACTGTATGGGGTTCTTCTTGGTGAACATTCAGATATGAGTATTAATGTTGTCAATGAAGAATGTATTAATGTTTCTGTATTTGTGTTTGGAAGAATTATGTGATTGCTTGTTGGAAGAATATTGTTTGTTTATACTATTCATTGAATTTGTTTGTTCATACTATCCATTAAATTTGAAAATGTAATGATATGAGTCCCAATTGAGAACTGATACCCTTGAAACATCACTGTCTGATACCCTAGGTGATCCAAACATCCCAACTACTTGCTTGATGCCTGAAGGTGTGTACTAAATCCTTGAAATGTTGTTTATTTCTTGAAACATTGATCCCAAGTGATAACTGATACCCTTGAAACATCACAGTCTGATACCCTTGAAACATTGACCCAAACATCCTTGAAATGTTGTTTTTTTCTTGAAACATTGGTCCAAACACTGGTACTCGGTTGATCCAAACATCCTTGAAACGTTGATGCTTGATACCCCTGAAACATTCATGTCTGATCGCACCTAGGTGTGTACTAAATCCATTTTTGGCAGCATCCAGTGTACTAAATTGAAGGTGTGTACTAAATCCAGTATACTAAATTATGTACTAACTTAGCATATATTACAATCATATCTCAACCCAAAAAGTTACAGTTTCTACGCAAAAAAAAATATTCTTCAAACAATTCAAAAACTGCAGCTGCCTTCTTTCTTGCCAGCTTAGTATGTTTTTCAGCATTTTCTGCAACTGCCTTCTTTGATCTCTGCAAGAAGCACAACAGATAAGACACGACAAAAAGTGACATTTTATTGCTATTGAACCATGACAGATTTTTCGTTCATCACTTTTCATTCTCTTTCGCTGCACCAATTGATTATTGATAAGCGTTACTTACCAGATTCCTATCAGATGTTACTCAATTTTCAATTTAGTAGGTGTTTTTTTTGACTCAGAAGTGGGAGAATCCCATCTATTTCATTGAAAAATTAATCCTGAGTCGTACATAGCTAAGTTTATCTATCCTTAAGATACTAAGTTTCTTAACCTATCCTACTAATAACTAATTAGAATCTAAAAAGTCTTCAAAAACTCATGTCTTCTTTTTTCATACCGGCTTCATCAATCTGTTCGTCATACCTGTTATAAAACCACATTTTTACCAGTTTCTACTCTCTCACCACAAAAGTAGACTTTTAATACTTACATCAATGTTTTAACGCTCTCTCACATCAAAATTACATCAGTTTTACAAAAAACAACATAGTATCTAAGAAACAAACACATCATGGACTCGGGTTAGGATCAAAAGGGAATGGGGAGTGTCCCTTCTCTCCCGGTGGAACTTCCATACCAGTTAAGTACACATTTTTCTTTGGCACTAACTCTGTATCAGACACTTCTTCATCGTCAATTTCATTCAGATTCCCGCCAGAGTATCCAGAACCTGAACTTGAATCTGAGCATGAAACTAATTGAAAAATATGAGTACTATTCCAATAGAATTTTTCAGTGCATATATACTATTCTAACAGCAATCTTGGCAAATCATCAGAACTAGAATTAGTAATCAAATTATCTCTAAATCAAGTAGATTTGTTATCTAAATGTTTTATATCCTGGGGAAGAACTAGTGAAAGCTTCAAAAATAAATTTTGTTTTGTGTTTTTGCACAAAAAATCAGCTAATCTAATAATATTTAAACCTAAAGAGTAGACTTTTTCATGTTTGCTTTTTCTGAAACAAATATTGTTTCTTTCTAACCAAATAGTCCATAACACAGCCCCTCTAACTATTTCTATAATAATATTATCCTTAAGTGAAATAGCAGCCTGTACATACCATAGTTCCTTCACAGATTGTAACTGATTTATAAAATCATTATATTCAGCTATCCAATTTCATAATGTTTGTGCTACAGGACATAAAATAAACAAATGATCTATAGATTTCTCTGCACCACAAAAAACACAATAAGTGTCTATATCTATACCTTTTGAAATCAAATTATGTTTGGTTAAAACTTTTTTTCTCTTAACTAATCATAAAAAGATTTTAATTTTCAATGACATTTTTGCATTTTATATTTTATCATATTCTTTATTTCTAATTCCTTCAAAATCTAATCATTTATAAAAATAATTAACTGTCAAAATCGATACTCGTCTGATTGAAGCGTCAGAGAAATCAAGTGTATCCATAGTAGGTAAATATTGGGGGAAAAACAAAATACTTCTTTTTCGAAGAGAAATTAAAATACTTGAGTCTGGAAATAAAAGAATAAAAGATGTATTAAAAGGATAAAACAGAAGACAGAGAATTGACCTACTTTTGTCGCGTGGCCACTTGGAATAACATGCCATGTAGCCATGTAGCTAATGATCTACTTGGCACTGTAAAAGAACTTTCAACCCATGTGACTCATGATCACAGATACCGGCTCCGAATCGCCTGCTCGCCAAAGAGGCGAATAGAGTGTTCGCTTAAATCGAACTGCTCATTTAATTTGAAATGTTGTGATTTGATTCAGGAGTCTGATATTGTGATATATTAGACAACAATCTACTTGGCACTGTAAAAGAACTTTCAACCCATGTGACTCATGATCACAGATACCGGCTCCGAATCGCCTGCTCGCCAAAGAGGCGAATAGAGTGTTCGCTTAAATCGAACTGCTCATTTAATTTGAAAGGTTGTGATTTGATTCAGGAGTCTGATATTGTGATATATTAGACAACAATCTACTTGGCACTGTAAAAGAACTTTCAACCCATGTGACTGATAACAGATATCGGCTCTGAATCACCTGCTCGCCAAAGAGGCGAGTAGAGTGTTCGCTTAAATCGAACTGCTCATTTAATTTGAATTGTTGTGATTTGATTCAGGAGTCTGATATTGTGATATATTAGAGCCATTTGATCAATTTTGAATGGTTCAGATTGAAAGAAGCACCGACGAGCAAAAATTTTGACGAGCTGGTGATTTGATGCCACAGATACCAAACCGGTATAAAGTAAAAGTAAAAAAAGAAAAAGAGGCACCATCTTTTTTTATTTGTACCCCCTTTTAACCCAAAAATCTGCCATGTCAACTCCACCAAGCATACTTGCTGGACCCAAAAAATGTAAAAAGAGAGAAGTTATTTGGCAAGAGCAAGATTTCTACATTATATATGTTGTTTACCAACGCATTACAGTGCAAATGCAAAGCTTGGTAAAAAAAAAGGTAAAAATAAAATATGTGTCCACAAAATACAGAGAACGCACTATTACAGGTAACCAATTACTTATTTAAATCTGAAATTTCTGGAAATGTCATAGATATTCTTCCGTGGAATAACAATAGAAGACACACATACAGAGAATAAAGGAACAGAGATCAGGCTACAAATACAATACAAAAAATTCTATATCTTTGCCTCTCTTTCTCACACAATGCACGTGATTGGATCTGGCATTAGTTTCTTCTAATTAAGAGGCGGGAGAAATTAAGGAGGGAAGAAGGAAATATAATTCCAATAGCTCACTTTTTAAGTAATATAAGTAATGGAGTACAATTATAAGTTTTAGCGATAGCATCAGAAATAACATGAATTCATTAGAAAATATCAATAAACCTAAAGTGTATTGGTGTATATGGTTCAATTAATCCTTTTGCTAATGACTCAGTAGTCTAATAGTAGCTAACTATAATAATTTCAATGATATTATAAGTTCAATCATTGGTGAGAACAAATTTTTGTATTCTATTAAGAAGCATTTAGTAATGGATATTGGGAGCGGGGGCTGAACCACCAGTGAGGTCAGGATGGGCTATGACCCTCATAAAAATTTAAACACTTTATTTAGAATTTTAATTAAATTTGATTAAATTGTAAGATTTTAATTAAAATTTAGATTAAAACTGAATTTCTTTATTAAAAATTTGTAAAATTTTATCAAAATTAAAATTTGACATTCTAATAATATTAAAATTAGACTATACTTGCAAATGTGCTCTCTAACTCGGTGTTATGATTCCGCTTGATTGGGGAAACCCTTGTATATTAAAAAAAATGTTATTTGTTCTTACATAATAGCAGCAATGATCTCAAAACGAAACAAGTCGTGAGATTTTCATCGCATTAATAATTTAGCAATATTTTGTATATTTATTTCAAAAAAATTCTAGCTCGGTATATTTTTATTCATTTGTGTAAACTTAAAAAAAATTAAAGTAATTATAATACCCCATCTTAACCGTTCCCCTTACAAGCTCCTCACTACATGACAAAAATAATTAATGCTCTGCTCTGCCCGCTTCAGTATGCTCTGTTATGTCCGCTATGTCTGCTCTGTTCTCTCACCTGCATATCTTTATATTTAGGTTTAAAATCTTTATATTTAAATTCGCAATAAAACTACTGCAAAATTTCTAATATAAAACTTACAACAATTATGTTGCAAAAATTGCAAGTCTTTATATTAGAACAATAAAATCTATATATTGTTATATGTAAGTCTTTATATTTAAATTTGCTGTAATACTGCTGCAAAATTTTCTAATATAAAGACTTGCAACAAAAAAAATAAAAACTTGCGATAATATAAAGACTTCAGTACTAAATATAAAAACATGCAGAAAATCGAATAGAGCGAACAAAATAGATAATACTAAATATAAAAACATGCAGAGAATCGAACAGAGCGAACAAAACAGACAAAACAGAACATTAATTATTTTGTTTTCTAACGAGCAGTACAGAAATTGGATAATCACTGACGAATGATGCGAAGATACTTCTTGCAAATTCTTAGATCCATTAACACGTTTTTCACTTCTATATCAATTACTTCTACGAAAAATATAACGATGTTAATGATTTTCTATTTTCTATTTTTATGACAGGGTTGTCAAATGAATATAAATACAAAAAAAATATATAAAAATACTGTTGTCGTTGTAGAAATTTCTAACAAGTAACAATACTACTGGTTCTTCTAGTACATTGTAAAAATGATACAATTGTATCGTTTTATTAAAAAATGTCTGATATCCAAAAATGAAAACGCATCAATTAGTGCAAAGTGCCAACACACCTCAAAAATGATAAAAATATAACCTTGGCTTGCACGTAGACATGGGGTACCGGTCCGCTATGTTGTCTCCAATTATTGTGCCTCGTTGTCATGTGACAGAGCAATCCATTTGTCACGCCATGTTCTAGTGTACCGAATCTGGCCGCGCTACAAGAAATCAATCGGATTGATTTATGAACAACACACAAATGGGAGTGGAATTTCACTAATCATATGTAGCTGGTGAATGCAGTGTACCTACTGTAGTGTATGCAAATTTTTCTCTTTAAATATATGTCGTAGTTTAATTTACAAAAAGAATATAGATCACACATTTTTACTAACGTGACATATATACGAGAGTTGAAATTCTTCAACGTACATAGGTACTTCAGATGCTAAAGTAGACAAGGTTTCTATGAACGATCCAGCGTTAGAGCATCTTCATGTCTGAAATTTTAGGAGTTTCTAATCTGACGTGGCAGTTTCTAAATGAGTTTCAGAGATGTAGATGAGTTTCTTATTTAGAAATTTTACTCAAGAGTTTCTTATTTAGCAACTATGCTTTAAAATTTATAAACTATGACATGGCTTAATCATTAGTTAAAATTGATCGGTCTTCCATAATATTGGTAATATTTGCTGACGTGACAATTTAGAAACTCTAACTTTTCAGTTTTAGAGATGAAGAGTTTAAAAACAAAAAAAATTAAATTTCTAAAATTGATGTGACAATAATTTAAAAACTTTAAAAATTTCAGAAATGAAGATGCTCTTACATCACGAGAGATTCGAACCGTTAAATTAGAATTGCGCAGTCAAGATCCGGTCCGACTCGACAGCTTACCCTTTCTAGGCAAAATACAGATTGTCTGTGGTATCATTCCTATCACATCATATAGCCTGTGACTCATGACTCAATAAGAATATGTATCACTAAGGAAAGACTAAGATAGCTAGCAGGTCAGAATTAAACAATACAAATAACCAGTAGCAGAGCCACATGAATTCAGTGGTGTAGCTGAACTCCATATAATTTTTTTTAAATAACTATATATATTACTTTTTTGTAAAAATGATCATATATTTAAATTTTTTTTTACAAATGATCATATAAGATAATTTTTTTTTAAGAATAATCATTATTTCGATCCCATTGAAAAAAACCCGTAAATCTTGAACCCTGACGAGAATCCGAAATCCGCACCTGCAAATAACCATTATAAAGAAGTCGGATTAATCAATAGTACTCTTCTCGATAACTGAATTTTTTTTCCCAAATGATTCAACTTACAAATTTATCTACATCTGATAATCTTGGACGTAACTTATTACCATCAGTGATTTTTTTAATAAAACCAGGCCAGTGAGAAATATATATAGCTCTTCAAAAAGTCTTCAATTTTATTTATTTGTCAAGAATTGTACTTCTATGAATAATAAATGAAACCTGCTCATCGGAAGGAAATTTATGTTTACAATCGCACACAAAAAAAGTTGATAAAACATCGTGATTAAAACGTTAACGTTACATAACAGAAAATTGGCAATTATATCTCATTATTAGAAGAGATGCTGTAATTAATCAAATACCAATCATTGGTTAATTAACGACGCACGACAATTTGTACCTCAGTTGAGTAAACCCTGCGAACGGAAATGTGTCATTGTGTGTGGTCTATTACTGACATGATGGGATAATGTGGCAGTCAATGTGACACAAAAATTTGGGACCCGATGGTCAGTCAGTGACTATCCCATTTTTCGTGTGACTGGGCTGTCCTGCAATTTATGATATGAGAGGAAAGAATTAAATATTTGTCATTACAAACTTTCTAATTTTGAAAAATGTCACTACAAAGTTTCAGTTTTTAAAAATGTCAACGTAAAACAATTTTGCTCTTAATTTTGACAATCTTATTTATTTATTATTTATTTTTATTCCCAAAATATTTTATATTTGAAATGTATTTTCATATTTCCTCTTATATATACTCCTGCTCCTTCCCTTTATGTGTTGATTCTGACTATAGAAAATACATATTGAGTAGCAAAATTTCAGAAACTAATGATTTCTTTTGAGACAGAATCGTGCGAGTAAGGATTTTGGGCTGAGAGTACACTGTGTAGTGGTTACTAATTTACACTCTCATATTATTAGCATTAGCAGAATATTTGAATCAGAAAGTAAGATATTATAAGCATTATCAGCATTAGCATTAGTATCAGCATCAGCATAATATTATTAGCATTAGCACTTCCAACGCATATTGCAATCAGAACTCGATGCTTGTATTTGAAATTTTTCAGAAAGTAAGATATAGTGAAAATACATTGCTAAAAAAAGAATTCGTCATCAGTAATAATTAATAAATACTTCTTCAATCACAATCTTCCCCTACCTCCTACTTATGAGCAAAACTATGGTGCTTGTGCATTGTGCATCCTCCGATATGCATCGAAATTCGTGTGCATCAATCTCGATGCGCATCGGAGGATGCACAATGCGCAAGCACGTGCATGCGCAAGCATCATAACTTCACCCCTACTTATTGTACTGCTCCGGACCAAAAAAAAAGCAGAACTAAGGTGGAGAATAGAGGCGATCAATACTAGTAGAGGTGAACTGAGGTGGTTACATGCGAACTGAGGTGGTTAAAGGAAATAAATCTTTGAGTACAAGTGATCTGGCTATTACCTGTCAAAGATACCAACTTAATTAGGGTTTAGTCATCGAGAGGGAAAGAGAATACACTACAACAAATTGGGTCAGTTGAGACCGTTTTTGCGACCGGCCCAAGTCCAGGTCGCTACAAATTTCTTTTAACGGGCTTAAGCTTTGTTCCAAACCATCAGAAAATACGATTTACCCAAATTTTAATTTGGTAAGGAATGCGACGCGCTTCAACCTGCGACAAAGGCCTGCGATCGAATCGCATGGTCGCCATTTTCTGCGCTACGCGATCGAATTGCCATTCTCATCTCCCATTCATTTGTGCGAAAACCCTAACTCTCACAGCCGCTCTTCGTTGTTCCTTCATCTCGCCATTCTCTTCTCCATTTCATTTTCCTCTTCATCGTTCCTCCATCTCGTCGGTTCCTCCATCTACTCTTTCTCTCTTTTACTTGGAATCAACGAGAGAAACACAAGGGAGGGTGGGAAGAGGTATGTAAGAGGTGTACTGCTCGCTTGTTCTCTATTACGCTCGAAAGAGCTCGTTTAACACCATACACAATACTTTTAGTACTGCTCGCTTGTTCTCTATTACGCTTGTAAATTTTCATTGCTCCTTACTCATTGCTTGTTTGTTTTGCTTGATTTGAGGGTTAATACTGCTGAAGCCGGAAAGAATGCAATGATTTTGGTAACAACACGAAGATGATGCTTGTGCTCGGTGCTGTGGGTAGGGGATTGGAGTCATTGCCATCCGATTTGGCCTTTAGAGCTACACACAGCTCACTTCTGCCTCAGCTATTATGCTTATATAAAAGTTTAAATTGATGTGCTCAATTTTTCTAATTTGATTCCATCAACAGTTCTTATAATAAATTTTATCTTTATTACAAAGATACTTTTTACATCCCCAGAAATGGTGGAGTTTGCACCAACTTGGTTACTAAGGAAGTGCTGAAGAATGAATTCTTGCCTATGCATATGTTGCTGATCTGTCATTTCTGTACAGGCATATGTTGCTGCTAAGTTTGCCTATGCATGATTGAGGGGTTTGCGAGGAGAAGCTGGTACATATGTGCTAGTGTCAAAACCGGCTGAACAATCTTTCTCCTTTGTACTGGGAGTTGTTGCAAAGAGCCAGGTTAGGTTCTCTTTTGACTCATGTCAGGATTAATTTTTTCTATTTTCTAAATATGATAATGGGAAGATCAATTTGTTGGTATTAACTAATGGCGACTGATTCTAGCATGGGGTTTCAACATGGGATTATCCCCTCTTTCTACAATCAACACATGGTATCATTCTAGTCTGGTACCATGAATAACAATCCCGGAGGAATGAGTTAACTGGGTTGGCCTGTATAAATTGGAGATGAAGGCTATCACCACCTCTCAGTGGTGATAAAACTTGAGGCATGAGTCATCCCCAAATAATCTTGCTCTCAAAGACAGCCTAATCAGATATTGTTTGCATTCTTTTAGTGGTGATAATAAAATAATTGAGAAATTTGAAGACTTGAACTGATATTGTGATTGATTATTTAGTCACTTGCTTTGTAAATTTTCATTGCTCCTTAGTCATTGATTGTTTGTTTCGCTTGATTTGAGGGTTAATACTGCTGAAGCTGAAAAGAAGGTAGTGATTTTATCCTTTCTTGTACTGCACCGGTACCAACTGGGTATCAAGATTTGAAGGTGCTTATCGTTGTAAGGTTTGTGTACTTCTCACTTTTTTTCATGAATTTTGAGGCCTGGTATCACATGCCTGATACTTTATTCTTGTGAGCAAATTCAAATTTAATTTTTTTGCTTCATTTTTATTCTAAAAACTAATGTATGAGACTCCGATTCTTGCACATTCACTGTTTTCTTGCTTCATTTCAATTATAGTTTCATTTTTTAAATATAAACCTCACATTCATTGTTTATATACATTGCAGTTACAGCTCTCACTAAGGTTTCAACATGTAATAATTTTATTTTGGAAAAATATAGAAAGATTCTTAGCTTAGTGTTGTGAAACAAGTCAACAATCATACTTCATATGCTCTCATATAAAGCAAAACTTCAAGTAGAGATCAAGCATTATCAATAGCTTAGTGCCTTCTTAACTTGTGTTATTTCAGGTCAGGATCAATTAAGATCAGCTCAGATACTGCCATTCACCTGGCTCTGTAAAGACTAGCATGATTGGTTTGGTCATACTTTTTTTCTGATAGGCTCTCTTGGCTAGGCTTCAGCTGGGATCAGAGCAACAAATTGTCCTTCCTAGAGATTCTTGTTTACAGGTACACCTTTTTTTGTTTTATATACTGGGCTGCCTAATGTAATGATCTATTTGTCTGTTTATTCTTTAACTGCAGGGCTACTTTAGTGACCTTGCAAAGTACTTGAGAGTAGGACCTCCAGTGTACTTTGTGGTGAAAAATTTCAACTACATTTGTTATGATAATATTTTACTCATCATTTCCCTTTGATATTTGTTATGTACGAACACATTGAACTGGAGAAAAGATACCGTGAACTGACCGACTTGCTGGTACGTTGCATATGATATGTTCTTATTCATAATAAAACAATAATATGTTCACATGCAAAATGTCAAAGCCAAGCCTGCTATAGAGAAGTTAGATGTGTCTATCAATTTCTCTGTAACCTAATTTTACCATGCCACTGTTAGTGCAAATCTAAAAGCTGCAACTTTGCCATTATGCTAAAATTTCATCTCCTCTTAAAGTTTAATCCTTCCATTCATTCTCAACCAAGTACATAGATCAATCTATATAATGATCTGACTTTTATGCTCCCCTCTTATTTTCTTTGTGATATTACTGTTCTTTTTGTTTCTTTTTTTTCCTACAGTTGTTCCATAGTGACAAAAGATGTACAGGTGGCGTCATCTTATGCTGAAGAGTGGTAGAGTTGAAATTTGCTATAGCAATGCCTGCACCTTATTGTATCTCATCCTTCTCATACTTTAGTTTTTTCTCACTAGATTATTTTCACTAGATTATTGTTGTTATTTTTGTAATGCATTTCTATTACTTTAAAATTTAAGAATTTTTATTGCATCGCGCGTAGTGCGATTAGCTACCTAGTATATATAATATCTTCTATATTTCAACATGACTGTAATTTGTTTTGCACTTCTAAAAGTCCCTGTACTAGCCATATATGACAATTTGTAAAACGCCTTGTACTACATATGGCAATTCTTTTTCTTCTACAATAAGTGCACCAAAATTATTTCTAGTTTTCATTCTGAAATCCATTTTTTTACAAATATCAGATCTCAAGGGCAATATGAGATGTGTAACTGAAGTACAATGAATTCAACTGTGATCCACTACCTGCTCGGTTCAAGCAAGAACAACCGATTGTTCGGCCTATTTTGAAGGATGAGCCAACCGTTCAAACATACCCACCTGGTCCTGACGACAAGTTTGTCATTTTTGCCTCAGATGGGCTCTGGGATGAAATCAACAATGAGGAAGCTATAACTCTTGTCAAAACCTCCCATCGTGCTGTAAGTGTACCACTCCTCCTGTAGTCTGTATTTGTTGATTTATTCTTTGTAGTTATAATTTTTTTTAAACTTCAGTACCAAAATGGAATTACTAATATGGCTTGATATCGAGACGTAGAACTTTTCAAAACTAAGTTGTCTATCTTTGTAGCAGAATATTATGTAGCACTGGTAAATTCTAGTCCAATTATTGCAGCTTGACACCATTTTTAGTTAGTTTATCACTTAACATATTGACTATTTCCTATTATAAAGGGAGCAGCAAAGAGGCTAATGAGAGAAGTGTTGGAAAGAGCAGCCCGCAAAAAGGAGTTGCGGTACAAAGAACTGAGAGTCATAATGTGAAGTAGGTTCTGATGAGCTACTTGAATGTTAAGCTTTTCTTTCAGTTGAAACTGTGGACATGTGGTTGTAGTGTAGAAATTCTTGTTCTGATGTGAAGTAGGTTCCTATAATTAATGTCTTAGTTCTGTTTTGGATATACTTCTGATGCATGATGTGTGATTTTGATGATAAAAACATGATTTGATGTTGTAATAATGAGAAAAATCGGTGCACTTAATTCCTCAGATGTTTTATTGCGATATTATGCAACAATATGGAACAAAATAGCAGAACAAATGAACCAAAACACAGTGACAGACAATTTGCGACCGGAAAAACTGCTTCTGCGACTGGAAATTCGTCTCAAAAAGGCATGTGACGTCAGCGTAAACGTCCATCTGCGACAGGTGAACTTGGTCGCACATAATGGCCATCTGCGACCTTGCTGACGTCATCTGCGACCGTGATGACGTCAGCATGATGCATCTGCGAGGCTCAAAATGCGACAAAACCATCTGCGATCAATGCTCATCGCAGGAACTTATCTGCGACGATTTTGTACTCATCTGCGACCGGTTTCCCGGTCGCAATTGCTCTGTTTTCCTGTAGTGATATGAGGGAAAGATATGAACATGAGGATTTAGTTTGTAACTGTGTTTTAGTTGATAATGAATGAGAGGGGTATTATTTTCTTTGACCAATTTATTATATATGTAATTCTACATTTGGACATCTAAATATCATTAATGGCAAAATTAAGAGCAAAGTTGCTTTATAGTGGCATATTTCTAAACTCAAATTTTGAAGTGGCAAATATCCAATTCTCCTTATTTGTAAATATACCACAAAATTCCTTCAGACAAAGACCAATTTTTTTTATAATAAACAAATTATAAAGGAAAAACAACAATGGAACAAATATATTCTGAAAATAAAAAATAGAACATTCGGGTTCTAAGATCCAAACCACGTCCGAATTCTTAGATCCCGGACATGATTTGGATTCTTAGATCCTAGACCTGTTCAAAATGTTGTTTATAAAAGTAGGTATGTATGAAGAGTAAGAGTTCGAGCATAACAAAAAAATCAGTGATGAGCTGTTCAATTATCATATAGGCAGAAATAAGTTTTAGAAAGAAAATTTGTAATCTTGTTAGGTATGTAATTGTTTTTACTTGATTAGTTGATTATATTATTATTTAAATTTTATAGTTTTTTCATAAATAATTTGAGAAATTTCAATAATAATATTAATATTATTATGCATTGTAGCATAACTAAATTCAAGAAAAATGATTCTAATTTCTGTGTATTTCGGCGGTGAAATACGCAACGGGCCGTATGATATCGAGTATAGTTGTGGCTCTAAATTTACTTTTCCAAGAAATAAAGATACAAATGAGAAATCAAGTTTGAAACACTTTGATCTTTGTTGTCTTGATGTTTAAATCTAAAATTCAAGATCTTTATGCATGAGAACCTTTGATGATTGATTTTTGATGCTTTGAATGATTCAAACAAGCTTTTTAAAATGCAAATTTGAGTTCAATTGATCTGCTTTTTCTTTTGAATTCATCTCAAGTCAGATCTGGCCTTCTATACTTTTTCTAACTTCAAATCCTTCCTCTCTGATCTAAAGACCTCTCTTGCTCCAGCGATGTGCTATAAAACAGGCATTAAGCCATATGCAAGTTCTAAAAGCCATAAACTCAGCACTATGATCAAATCATATTAAAACAGTGTTCAATTTAGCTCTACTTCTCATGTATTCAAATCCTTCAAGCACTTGAGATAAATCCCTTTTTATGCTTCCTCTAAGTCTCAAAATGTATAACAGACCTTATACCAGTGTAAAATCAAGTTTTAAAACTTTAAACTCAAGCCAATATCATAAGCCCTTTGTCAGCCTTTTGATCCAAAGCTGTCAGAGATTTGTTATTTTTGTACAAATCTAATTTTAACTCCAACTTCAGATCCCTTTCTCGGAGATGCATGTTATGTTTGTATAAATATGCAGAATTAATTTCATAAATAGATCTCAAGCTAAAGTCATTTCAATCTCAGATTTT
Source organism: Eleocharis quinqueflora (assembly GCA_964058865.1). Taxonomy (NCBI): domain Eukaryota; kingdom Viridiplantae; phylum Streptophyta; class Magnoliopsida; order Poales; family Cyperaceae; genus Eleocharis; species Eleocharis quinqueflora. Next base: position 37,941 of record CAXKVX010000968.1, on the reverse strand, counting down.
TCAAAAATCGCAGAAAATATGATTTCAATGCAATAAATAGCTTCTTTTGTCGAAATCCGAAATAAAAAATGCGGCTTTTGACATGGCAAACCTAAATCCAATCTCAAACATCCATGTGAGGGATCAAAATCTCAAATTTCATGCAGAAAATCCACATGAGCCTCAAAGACATGGTGTTTCAGCACCTGTCTGGCATCCAAATTGAAACTCTTCTCAAACTCTTGGCACTTTGAGTTAGATCTAAGACTTTGTACCAATTTGAGTCTGACATCTATACTTTCAATCTATGAATTAAAATTGATCTATTCTTTGTGTAATTTCTCAAAAAATAAAGTACAAAAGTCAAAGAAAATCACAGAAATTGTCCTTCCCTTTTGAATTTCAATTCTGAATCAAAATTTTAAAATCAAAATTGAAATCTTTCTGAATCTTTTAAAGTCTCAAGCTGTTTCAGTCTTCAAAACAAACATTTAAAATATTCAAATCTATCATCAAATTTATTTTCATGCATTTGATTGCTTGTTTAGAACTGGTTTAGGTATGGTGCTCGACTGAACCCAAAATTGAACTGAACTAAACCAAAATTTGAAATTCTAAGCTGAATTTGATTTGAATTGCTTCTATTATGATTGACTGATGTTTAGTTACATGATTGCTGAAATCTTGTAGGAAAATAATTTTCGTGATTTTAGAGCTTTCTAACTATTTTTTAAGTATTTTTCAAAAACAGTGCAGTTTAATATTAAAAAATCATGACCTTTTCAGGACTGTTTTTTAAAAATAGTTAGAAAGCTCTATAAATCACGAAATTTGTTTTCCTACTAGATTTTAGTATGAAAAATTTGCCGAGCAACTTAAATTTATATTTTGACCACAAAAGTTATAAAATATGAAACTTTTGCACTTCCGTCAAAGTGCAAACGTTTTCACAATAGTCATACTATATATATATATACATACATACATGAGTTTCAGCTCATATTGTACAAAAGTTTCTTATAGAGAACATACAAAAACAACACAAGTAGACTTTCAAAATTTATCAATTTAAAACGAGCTTGTACATATTGTGTTTAAATCCGGAATTTTTACTCCATGCTTCCTTGATCAGAGATGGGTGTCTTGATTTAAGCCCAATGACCTAATTGTAATTTTACTCATAACATGGAAAAAGAGAAGTTATGTTCAATTCACATATTACAACAAAATACATGAGGACTTTCATATAATTTTTGACAAAGATCATTACTACACAACATAAAGTGACAAGATTTGCACTAATGATTTTCAGAATATAATTGTCAGCCATGATACATTACCATTAAGCCCTACTTTTGATCTAATTTACAAAATGAACATGTTCATAACATACAAGGTTGTAGGCATACATTTGTACAATTCAAGATGGCCTTAAGTAAATGTTACTTCTAATGAGCCATTTTTTTTCAACACCTAATAGTATAGAACAACAACAGAGCATTTCAAATGTTTCAAGAAGAAATGTTTGGTTATAGCTAGACTAGTTTACAATCACAACAAAAGACACAATTGAGACATGTTGATGTACAAAGACTAATTACTACTGCCATCAAAAGAGATCATACAAATATCAAGAAAGAATCATAACAATTCGAATTAACATGAATTGTCAATTAAACAAGCATAATGTAGACTATGCAAGAAGGACAAAGATGACTTTAACATTGTTTTCCTTTTTCAAAATAATACATGCATGTAAATGTGCGATTTATTATATACATTTTCTCTGTTGCAAATATAGAACTTTGAAATCAATATGTATTTGGTATATACATATAGAAAATAGAAGCTAAACTCAGCTACAATGCAAGAATTTGAATATTTGATTTTATTAAAGCATTTGTTTATTTGAATCAGAACGATGTGTAGTATTCAACTTATGTACAAATATATAAAAAAAGATTCACACGTGGACCAAATATGATGCATAAAGGTGTTAAGCACATGTTTATTTAGACCAAATATGATGCAGATAATGAATCTGCAACAGACCCGTGTTTATACAAAACATACATGAGATAGGTGTAAAATATACTTTATATAACTATACATTTCATTTAGAATTTTATCAAAATAGGTTGTATTACTATACATGCTTAGTCGCTTAGACATACATGGATCAGTGTTAGGCTCATGTCATTGTCTCACTTCACTTTTGCACAAGACAAACAAAAAGATGCTAGATTATAACTTGTGACCAAAAGATAAAGATATACATATAATATGCATCGACCTATTAACATCTAAACTATAAGAACTCAATCATGCGAACTATGTATATACAAAAAGAAAGTTGCTAAACTGACTCTGATAGAGCTTCATAACCTCACATCACCTATGATACAATACATAATTACATATCAGTAAAGAGGTAACTTCATGCAAGAAGGCCTCTCTAACATTGATGCAAGAAGAGAAAACCATATGTCAGTATTCACATTGAGATCAGACAAGGAACAAAGGTCCCTGTCTTCACGTCAGATTCGATAGCTATACACTGCTTTGCAGCAGATCTACTATACAAGATAACAACATCGAAGAAAACTTATATTTTGTTTGAAGATCCTCCTAGAGCAGAAGACAAACACCCGTCTTAGGGGGTCGATCACCACTACAAGATTTTCTACAACACAATTAATCAAAAAGCAAATCTCAGAAATCAAAACCAGAAAAGAAGAAGAAAAATCAAAATTCAAGCACTATCTCAATCAAGAACCAAAAGAATCAGATAAACATACTCCACACATCGAATATATGCACAACAACATCATTCAAACAATGCTCATTTTATTTCAACATGAATTCTTACAACAATGAGACCCCGTTTTAGCTTACCAGTGAATGTTTCTTCAATTCAAATCGACTAGTAGCTCTTTTTAAATTTATTTATCTCTTTCTAATTTCAATAGTAGGTAACTTATTCTAGACATGCACTAGCTAGGAAGGGTGTTATTTTTACAATTGGTCTTACATGTTTATTTATACTGAAATTTTAGGGCATTCTAGCCTTATCTTGGTTTCTTGTGGCAACTTGAACTTCTGCAGCTTGAAACCTCCTAGTATTATTGAAATTAATATTTGCATGTTTTCTATGTTAATTAATTGGTTAAGAGTTCAAGGGTCGTGTTGGGATATGCAATACATGCACATGATAGTTGTGATCTTCTAGGTTAATTAATAAGTAGTATTTCTAGGAGATGACATAGAAATTTGTGTTATGGTTAATAACATTTATATCATAGGATATCTAAGAGGCACCATATAGCCTATAAATAAAAATGTTGTCATTTGTAATGGTAAGTGAGCAAAGAAACAAAGTTGTATTGTGTTGTTGTGATATAGAAGATATATTTTCTGCTCCTTCATCTTTCTTTCTCTTCCACTAAAATATTGTAACAAAGATCATAGGCCAACATAAGTGGTATCAGAGCTTAGTCGATTAAGAGGGACCGATCATGGCGAAGAAAAAGAAGAAGAAAAAAAGAGAGAAGATGAGAAAAAAAAGAAAAAAATGGTGAGTCTTGGTGTTTGTTTTGAAAAGAAGTTAAGTGTTATGTTGTTTTCAGTTTGGTTTAGTATATGAGTTATTTGAGTTGTTAAAAAATGAGTTAAAAATATGAGTGAAAAAAATGAATCCCCTATTTTGATTTTTAGGAGAAAAGAAAGTGTCGGGTGAATGAAAATATAGTGAATTGAATTTTGTTGAAAATAAGAGAAGAGGAAAAGAAAGAAAAAATATTTTTGTGCTTTTTTTTTTGAAAAAATAGTTTTTGAAGATGTTGTGGAAAAAATTGAGAGTTGTTTCTTAATGATTAGTTCTAGAAAATGTTGGGTATATATTTTGGAGTGATGAGGATATTAAAAGAGGAGAAGAAAGAAAGATTAACAAATGATGAGAGAAATATATCAAGTAGTGGGTGTTACAAAAGTGTGGTGAAATCTCTCCCCATGATCTTCGAAGAATGTATCGGTAAGTAAAACCAATGTGAGTAATGACTCACAAAAGAAAAGCATGTGACACGAGAGATGGTTGCTGGATAAAAGGCCAGTGACACGAGTGTCGGAGAGAAAAGACAGTAACACGAGAGATGGTTGCTGGAGAAAAAAAAAGACGAAGATCATGAGAAGATGTGGTGAGGAGCCACATGAATTGACACGGTGAGGAATTGCGATGTGGGTTTGAAACTCACAATATATGACCTGAAAAGTCAAGTAATTGAAGAAGGAGATTAAACCACAATTTATTTTTTGAGAAAGCAAGAAATAAGTGTAGAAGTATGCCCAAAATATTCTCTCTAAATTCAAGACGGAGAATTGTAATTCGGTGATGACTCCATTGTTGGTGAATGAGAAGTTGATAAAAGAAGATGGTAGTGGTGATGCCGATGCGGCGCAATATAGAAGTTTGGTTGGGAGTTTGTTATATCTTACCACTACAAGACCCGATATTATGTATGCTACGGAATTATTGTCTCGGTTTATGCATCAATCGAGCAAAACACATTTTTGGAGTTGCAAAAAGATTGTTGCGGTACATACAAGGTACCAAAGAATATGGTCTAATGTTTGAAGTAAATGAAAGAGAAGATGTTGAGTTATTTGAATTTTGTGATAGTGATTGGGCTGAAAGTATGGATGACATGGAAAGTACATCCGGGTATTGCTTTACACTCGGGTCGAGTATTTTTTCATGGGCGTCAAAGAAGCAAGAGAGAGTGGCACATTCATCCGCAGAAGCCGAATACGTGTCGGCAAGTGAAGCAACTAAACAAGTGGTTTGGTTGAGAAATATTTTATGTGACATGGGGGAGAAACAAGACATGGCCACAGTTCTCTTTTGTAACAACAAGTCGGCAATCGCAATGTCGAAGAATTCGGTGTTTCATAGTCGAACCAAGCATATCAAGCTCAAGCATCATTACATTAAAGAAGCTGTTGAGGATGAAGAGGTTATGATCAAGCATGTGAAGATCGGAGATCAATTGGCGGATATTTTCACCAAGGCACTTCCGTGTGACAAATTTGTGTACCTTAGAGAATTATTGGGGATGATAGATATAAATATTAAGGGGGAGTGTTGAAATTAATATTTGCATATTTTCTATGTTAATTAATTAGTTAAGAGTTCAAGGGTCATGTTGGGATGTGCAATACATGCACATGATAGTTGTGGTCTTCTAGGTTAATTAATAAGTAGTATTTCTAGGAGATGCCATAGAAACTTGTGTTATGGTTAATGACATTTATATCATAGGATATCTAAGAGGCACCATATAGCCTATAAATAGAGAGGTTGTTATTTGTAATGGTAAGTGAGCAAAGAAACAAAGTTGTATTGTGTTGTTGTGATATAGAAGATATATTTTCTGCTCCTTCATCTTTCTTTCTCTTCCACTAAATTATTGTAACAAAGGCCATAGGCCAACAAGTATGGCTTGGCATGCACTGGTCCCTGCCTTGGTGCATTGTTGAGACACCAGGTGTACCGTAGAGGTTGTCCTTTGCAATTAGAGTAGCCTCTAACAACATCTTTGACCTCAATCGTCGAATTTATATCAATAAAGCTCGACAACATGAACGCCAACAAGGCATCCATGCCACATGCTCTCCTTTCATTCATGTTTCTATCATCCTTTGATTGCATCTGCTATTTTGTCGACGAATAGAAGCTTCTATACACATCCCGGTGCCTCAGATACTCCTTTTAAAACCCGGACCAGGTCGCTGTGTTGACTCTAAACTCGTCTAAACTTGAATTTCGACATAATAAGAGCCTAGTAAGCCTTGCTGGCCTCATAACTCACAGCTCCACTTCGATTAAAATCTAGGGTTTCAAGGTATTCGAGGCATGCTCTCTCTTTCTCTCCTCTGGTTTTCTTTAGGATTATAATCAGAAGTTGCATGTGCAAGGATAATCCGTGACTTGTTCTCAATTTTTGTCCTTAAATCATGCCTTTGTGTTTCCAAGAACAAGTAATCATGAAACTGGTCATGTTAACTAACAACAACAAATTATGAAATTATACAAGCTCGAAAAACATGTTGTAAACTTATTAGTGAAAAAAATATGTCTAACCTTTATGAAATTCGAGCTTGCAATCACAACAAACTGTATGACGCTGAAATCAATGCGATTTAACTATGCTTAAGAAATAAAAGAAATTCTTCTACTGCCAAGCTTTCAAAAAAAAAAGAAATAAAAGAAATTCCCGATCAAAGTTGCAATCTCACTATTTTATAATCGAAGCAATCAATGTCCATCTGACGGTGTAGAGAGAAGCAATACGAGGGGGCCATTGAAAGAGGACAAAGGAGAGAAAAGCAATATAATTGATGCAATGGCTGCGGCGATGCCCATGTCGTTGCACCTTCTCTCTCAATCGATGTAATCAGTGATATGAGCAGGGAGAAACAGATGGGGATGGTGATGAAGATCGATTGAGATAGTAAGAGGGGGAGGGTGCACAAAGACGGGTTGAGAGTAAGTACACTCATGACTGCACCATTTGATTGTGCATTTATGATTTGGATCATTGAATCAATGGATTACACTCATGGGTGTACCAACTCCCAACCCGCACAAAGACAGAGAAGGAGAGAGAAACCCTCTCAATCTTAGTCGAGACAGGAGGGTGGGAGGTGACACATAGACATAGATAGAGTTTGGAGTCATTGAAACTGCTTTCTAAATCTGAGAGAGAAAGTATCTTAAATGTGAAGAGGAGTGAAGAGTAGATAAGAAATGAAGATGTAGTTTTGAAAATACAAAAATATCAAATCAAGATAATCTTAAAATTAGAGTTCTCTAGTCCTTAGTTATTTTTAATATAGTATAAAGTAGACGTAGATGTAGATATAAATAAGGGAGATGATACGTACTGTCACATTTCAGAAATATTAAATAGTTTAGGAGTGTTAATCCCGCCACGTGTACTTGTTTACAAGTACACGAAATGCTTGATTTATTATTATAGAAAGGAGATAATCTTAATGAGTTTTATATAATTAAAGGGACAACACACATAATGTACACAATACATGAATATCCAAAAGTCATATTTTCATTAACACCAGCGTCTATGTACAAGATATACAGCGGAAGCAAAGAAAGATAAAATACATACAAAAGAGGACGGTCTCACCAAAGGTCGCAAGACCCTCCCTTGCTAACCTACTACAATAACTAACCTAATAAGAAACAAAGGATGAACAATGTGAGGGGATATATCAAAACGGAAGACGCCGGAAAACTCCTTCCTAGCGCGCTCCTCCTGGACAGCAAAAGACTCCTCACCTGGACCCCACAACCAACGTGGAAACGTGAGATATAAATCTCAGTGCGGATTAAGGTTCAGCCTTTGAGTTTATACCATTCTCTAGGGTGGAACCCAAACCAATACTTGGTATATCACTAAGCACTTTTAACCTAATTAGTAAATTCATTTTTAAGAGCTTATACCATACTGGTAATTAACCTACACCATGAAATTCTAAGAATCACAAATACAGACGTGAAAGAAACCCAAAAGAAAACGGATAGATAAGTACACATATAGTACGAATTTTATCAATTTAGCACCCAATAGAAATACCAGTTTGTAGAACACGGGAATCCGCCCTTAAGCGAGTCTCAACGGTGACCGGAGCCGCCAGGCTTAAGGAGGGGTTTAGGCGGAGCATCAACTAAGTAGGAGCATCCAAAGCCTAAACCCTAAATTCTGAGGTTTCAGAGCGGAATCGCCCTGGTAAAGCATGGGTCAATAACGTATTCTTGTGTCCTACTCCTACCTCATCAAAAGAGAAAATACAAAATAAAAATGTTCGGTCTCAGTTGCCATACGGAAATAAGGAACCGACTACCCGTTTGAAAGAATATAATAGAATGGGAACTCCCTGTACCAACCAGGGGCCAAAGGGGAGCCCCAGACTTTCTCTGTACCAACCAGGGACGAAAGGAGGAAGTCCTTCGAATATTAGGAGATCTCTTAATATTGGCTAATAGAGAATATATATAAAGAACAGAATAGCTCCAATACCTCTCATATGGCACACACACTCTAAACTGAGACGCCGGCCTTATTCACTCATAGAGAGTATTATAATAATATTATATAGATAATATGGAGATTTAAAAATAAACTCTCATGTGGCACTACGAGTCATCAAGTGACGAACATCGTTGGTGAGAAGTGATTGCGTGTCCTTAAAGACATCCCGACGAGTGGATCCCACGGGCATTGAGCTTGCGTACGTAATCCAACCGTCACGATGCCCCCAGACTACACCCAATCTAAGTCTCACCGGCTCGACACTCAGCACTCCCAACGTAATACATATAATATTTGATACGCATCTACCTATAAGTATCTAATAACCTATACGATCTGTATATCGAATTTTACGTGCAACATGAAATGCATATGACATGCAATGCAGGTTGGTCTCAATGTTTGGTACAGTTACTGGTATGCAATTATGACAGTTCAAGTTCTACGGGCCTGTTTATAATTTAGGATAGTTGTTGGTACCTCAATTCAGATAAAAGAAAAAGAAAAGGTATGGCCTGGTTCCTATATACTAAACAAGGGTATAAACCTCAGGAACCCACACCTGGGAGATATGAAGAGAATGGCAGAGTAGAATCTACTCCGGTGGCTGCTCTGATCCGTCCGCGTTTGTGTCCGCGGTTACGTCGTCAGTAGCAGCCTCGTCCGCGAGTGGATACGAGTCGGCTAGATCTCCTATTTTGACGATGGGGGTTTTATCAGTTATTTGTTGTTCGATTCATTGGGTAATTAATCAGAAACAGGGTTTATGCGTTGAGACGTCCTTGATGCTCCTAACTTAATTTAATTAATATTCTTACTTAGTCAAGTTCCCGTGCAGTGTCCTTGCTGCATGGTGAGTGGGTGTGAATTCTTTGTCACCATTTCTTTATTTAATTTATGTGAGGATTTAAGTGTTCTATTCCCATTCATTTTGACGTCAGGACGATATTCTACAGAACAGCAATAAAAGTACATCACGAGGAAAGCATGTTATAAATTCAACCACTTTTAATTGGACTTTTAATTAAACTAAGCAAAAGAAGGAGTGAAAATATTCTAATAAGTATATGTTCGTATTTTTATTATGAACATAGAGAAATTGATCAATATATATACATATTGTGTTTAAATATTTGCTTAGTCATAATTGTATGTATATTCTATATATTGTATTCAAATGTTACTTATATATTTATATGTGTTATAGTTAATGTATTATATGTAGGATATGTATCATATGGTATTTTAATGTGTTCAGAGAAATTGATCAATATATATATTCATACACATTGTACTTAGTGTTACTTAGTCCTTTAAGCGTATGTGTAATATTTAATTTGGTGCGTGTTTGTAATTGATGTGATATAGAGAAATTGATCAATATATATTATTATGCATATAATTATACTCAGTCCATTTCTGTCGATTGTGTGATATTTTACTAATATATATTTATATATATATATACATATATTATATTTAACTTGTTTTATAATTTTAATTAATCATGTTTTTATAAATAATCAATTAATTTACTCGTCACGTATAATTGTAAGTCAAGTGTCATTAAGTCAGAGGCGTTGTCGTTCCTAAACAACTATCCTACTATATAGCTATGTCGTATATCATACGTCATATTGTTTTGTGCTAAATATAGTATAGAAAAATACATAAAAACATAAGTTGGTCAATTTTAATTAATTATGTGTTTGTGTTACTCTTGAGTGGGATCGGAAGTCCGTACTCGTGCGTCATAGCCGAAGCTCGTGCTGCACGGACTATAGGTCGTCATTTCCCAAATTACCTTTCTCGGTCCTTTTTCTTATTCGGATCTAGTTACTAAGTATTATGGGCCAGGCCTCTAATTTTGTAATATCTGTATATCCCCATCTCGGCCCAAATAGGGCCCAAGCCCAAAAATACCTAGAAACCTTTTTATTTGTTCTTATGAGTTGCATATGCTGCACCTCCTAATCTTCATCTATATGAGTCATCACACAGATACTCTCGCAGTTTGGACGCAGGAAGGGAGAAATGAGAGGAGGTGGGGTTGAAGCTGTGGCCCTTTTTCTCTGCTGACTCGTGTGGCCCTTTAGTAGGACTTGAGACAGGGTCATATGACTCGTTACATTCTGTATCTTAATTTATTTGTATTTAACATATATATATATATATATATATATACATACATATATATATATATATTTTATTATTATTTTTATTTATTTATTTATTATTTTTATTTTATTATTAAGAGTTTATATTTTTGGCTTTCCTCTACATTCATTTTGAGATAGCTTTAATTTGTATTTAAGTGTATTTAAACTTTTGATTAATTACAAGAAATTTGAAAGGGTGAATATGACATTGAAATTTATTAATTAATAATCTGTTTTGGCTTTAATAATTTGGGATAATTTCAAATGTAGTAGTATAAAATGTGAAACTTGTAATTTAAAATTTGGTCCTAGCTTATGGGTATTTTACATTTCTTTTAATTATTCATTCAACTATATGTGAGAATCTTAAAAAAAAAATTTCTCTCTTTAATTTTATTTTTATTTTATTTTATAGAGTCTTGGTCTTTAGATTAAATTGTAATTAACATGTCAATTATTCATTAAAATAATTATCAAGAATTAGCGGGTTTTACACGTACATACTAATATTGACATCGACTATCGATATAGATGTTATTATGTATATTTAGTTGAGTTATTATGCATGTTATTTTTTGTATTGAAATAATTATGCATGTTATTTTTTGTACTGAAATAATTATGCATGCTATTTAAGTTATTATGCACATTATTTTGTTAACATGCATAATAATTTTTTCAATACAAAAATAACACGAAGTAACATGCATAATAACTCAAATAATGTGCATAGTAACTGAACTAAATGTGCATAATAACAATGATATCGATAGTCGGTATCAAATGTGATATCTACGAAACATTATCTTATAAATAATTATAGGTAAAGACTTGCATACTCCACCGGAGTATCCAGTGCATCCAATTTCACCAATCACATGCATTATACTTGATAATAATATATAATAGTTTTACCTTTTCAATTTTCTAGATTGAATTTTCAATTAGCACTAGCCAGAGTACGTAAGTGTACCCAGTGAAGCGCCTAAATTTTTTCCATAATTATATACTACATAAAAATAGTGAGGAAAAAGACAATGTTGCAGTGAGTAAATAATAAGGGGCATATTCTCGGCGTATCAAAATCGGTTCACACAAAGAAAAAGAGAAGGGGAAAATTCCGACTTCCCGCCTTTGGCCTTCTTGAAATCTATCCGCTTTGTGTTAGACTATACAAAGCGATTGGAACGAGGGTTTTAGACTGAGAAAGAAAGAGAGAAGGGGGAGACAGAGACAGAGGAGAGGAGGGGAATGCCCAAACTCTTCGCCGATTAATGGAGATGGACACGCCCGACAGGAGCAAGGTTGGCGGCGCTTCGGTCTCTAATAAATTTGCGGTTTTTCTCTCTTTCCTCTCCTAAATCGATAGCAAAGTCGATCGATCTTTTATTTTGTGACATTGTTGGAGCTTGGTTTGCTGTATTGCGGATGTAGGGTCATTTTTCTAGCGCTTTGAGTTTTCATGGGTCTTTACGCTTTGGCTGCTGGATCTGTAAAGATCTTTTGGAAAACCTAAATACTAAATGTATTTCTCGTTGCTTGTTATAAGGAGCTATACAGTTAGCATATTTTGGTGCTTGGATTTCGGGAATTAGTAAACTGACTTGATTTCATCTCACTTCTCTTGTTTTTTTGTGTGGTTAGGGTTAACTCCTACTCATGAACTACTCATTAACAGTAAGAATTTTCATTCTTCACTTAGCTTGATTGTGTACATTCAATCTATGGAAAAGTGCCGTTGATATGTAATCAATTTCTTGTGTTTTTTGTACTCAAAAGGTACATTTCTGGAATGGATCTTCTTAGAGAGAGAGTATCTTAATATTATCATACTTACAGGAATTTCTTAATACAAGAACTTTTGCTTATCAAGTTTAATTTGGTAATATTGTATTCTTTTGATGGAACTATAAGTGGTACTTTTATTGGTTACTTGATTTATGCAAGACTTGATTACTTGATTTCGTTCAATTTTATTTTTATTTATGAAGCAAGACTGAAAATAGATCAACTGTCAGAGGGAGATCTATTTTATGAATCTTTTTAGTTAGATTTAGGACACAATAGTTTGTTGTTCTGAAATTATAGAATCACTCGCATGCCTACAACTATTCTCTTTTCGGAGATCTTATTGTGAATACCTGTAGAAACAATGAATATTCATAAGTGCAGTGGAATTAAACCTAAATAATTGGATGAAAAAAGACTATGGTACACAATTGAATGATTTATATTTGCCTTGAGGTTAATATATCAAACCAGCATTAAAAACTAGCTGTCTACCCAGTTTATGTTATCATGATTTTGGATAATTATAACTTTTCCTTATGAAGTGTAGGATTCTCCTGTATTTAGTTTCATCAACAACCTCTCCCCAATCCAGCCTGTGAAATCAACATACACCACAAATTCGGCACAAGCATATCAACCCCTCAGTTTCTCCATATTCACTTCACCGCATGCTAATCAACAGAAGGCACCGAGACCTCAACTTAGGTAAATCTAGCTTGAATCTTTCATTTCCATTTGAAATTGGAAAGTCGCTTGGTTAACATTTTTATCCCCTCTGCATTTCTCTATCTTTTGTCACAGAGATGATGTAACAGACGCTTCTGCAACTGAAATTGGCCCCAGCAAAGACTTAACTGAGAGTAGTGCACAATCAAATACTCAAACTGCCTCTGCAGTCTTTGAACCGACAACAAATTCAGAAAGCGGTACAAAATGCTTACTTAATGAAGCAGATAAATGTACAGATTTTGATGCAGGGAGCCCAGATCATAACACCACATTTCGGACAAGTTTCAGGCCTGAGACCAATGAAGGTCCTAGCCAAAGAAAGAACCTTTTTGCCTTGGAAACTGTGACCAGTGGAGAATGCAAGGATGGGGTGCTGGATAGTGATTGGGACTACTTGCTGTCTGGCAACCCTGATGAGCTCCTCATATGTGACCTGTCAGCTGAAGGGGAGGAAGGGGGTGATAAGTTAGATGATGAAGATGCTGTTTCATGTGCGTTTTCAATAAATAACACCCAACCAAGCGGTGTGGAATCTCATATGCTCCTCGGTGATGCAAATCAAAGCCTAGATGTGCTTGTGAGTGTTACAAGTGGAACTGGCTTGAATGTAGCAATGCAGGAAAAGGTTGAAGGTGGAGATACCAGTAACATGGTTCATAAGGTATGGTAATGTTGTGATTTTTTTTTGCTCCCATGATCTAATTCGGAGTTTATGAGATTTAAACTGCACACTCTCGGTAAGACAATGATTAAAAATGGCTCATGTTGGCCTAGATATTACTTGTATGCTTTTTCTAGGCAAAACCAGCAATTTAGTCTGTCTTTTGTATATACTAGGCAAATCCACTTATTGTGCTGCTATGACAGCACCTTATGTTTCATGTTGAGTTGCTTGAAGTTCTGCATTCATGCTTGAGATGAGAGTTAAATTTCAATTGGCAGACTGTCTATATTTCAGGGAAAGTCAGTTGCCCAAATTTGGTGGTTGGGGGATGCTGTTGCCAGATTTTAATAAATTCAGTCTTATAAGTTTCTCCCCTGCTTCCCTGATCATTATACATTGCAATAATATCCTTCCTTCTATTTTTTTCTGTCAAATGCTATCACATAATAAAGTGCCAGCAATGTTAGTAACTTAGCTATCTTGCTTATTTTATCCTCAGGAGGAGACCCCACAACAACGAGGTATGCGGCGACGATGTTTGGTTTTTGATCCATCAATATCTGTAACCTCCAGGAGCAAAATAAACTCCGATGGCTCCAAGCCTAGGAAAGCTCCTGCCATGCCTGCACTGCCTGGTATCGGGCTGCACTTGAATTCTCTCACTGCAATATCAAAGGATGTATTGGTAAGTTGTGATGCTATCCTCTTGCAGTCTTGCATTATCTTTATAAAAATTACACATGTTGAAAGATGGCTCTAATGATTTGATATTTTGTGTCCCTTGATATTTGATAACATGGAAACGTTTACATTTACTTTTCTGATTAAATGATGAAGGGTTTGGATCATTTTATGCTTTATTTTATTATAAAGGACAAACGGAGATATGCAACATAAAATATTGGAAAGGCTGTTAGAAAGGAACAAAAAAATCAATCCAGGGTGATGGGGCTGTATCCTGTATTCAAAATCTGCCTTTAAAAGTTTCTATTTAGCTTAACCCCATATTTGGTCAATGTTCCTGACCAATTTGATTTCCAAATTTAGAATGTTGGAAACATGTCTGTGTACAAGGGCCAAAAGGTACTACTGGCTGCTTGCGACAATTTAGAGTGTACAACTGGTGCAGCAGAGGAAACAAGCTTATTGGGTGAGGAGTCATCTCTTGCACTCGTACCTGTTGATGCTGTAGAACCCCATAACAGCCCCAAGAAGAGGAGGTACATGACATATCTTACATCTTTCTTTTCCCAATATATGCCCATTTTTATAACACAATTGTCAAATCTTATTGTTGAAACTTGAAAATAAAAATTGTCACTTCTATACTCATGACTTAGGAAGCGTTATGGGAAGATACATTTGATGTCCCTTTTGGCCCAAGCACAATATTGATAATTGCTGGAATGGCAGGAACTGTCTTTTCTTATTATCACATGGATGAAATAACTCTTTGTTGTTACAGGAGGAAGGTGGATAGCAGTGATGGGGCTGCCTGCAAGCGTTGCAGTTGCAAGAAGTCAAAATGCTTGAAACTGTTCGTATTATTTCAAATTATCTTTTTAAGTTCTATATAGAAAAATGAGATATGCCACATTGATAGATACTGTTTCTTTCATTTTGCTTGTGTATGAGACTTAGTCTTTGGAAGCTATTTGGGTTGCATTAGAAATCTTAATCTAAGTTTGTGAAATCTCTGCTGCTCTGACTGTAATTCCAGTCTCTTCCTGTCCAAATAGTCTTTGCCTTCATGCACACGTCTGGTGCTTGACATTCTTTTCTAAAAAACTTCTATGACACTGATTTCTGACCCCAAATATCATGCCTTAATTACAGTGGCATGTCGTCCAGTATGAATGCTAGAGAGAGAGAGAGAGAATGAGAGGGAGAGTGCACAAGTCGGGAGGGAGTAGTCTATTCTGTTGATACGTACAGACTAGTTTATGTATGTCTTTATCAAATCAAAAGAAAAATAATTCTGATTTGATTGTGTTGCGCAGATATTGTGAATGCTTTGCAGCTGGGGTATACTGCTCTGAGCCATGTGCATGCCAGGGATGCTTCAACAAGCCTATTCACGAGGAAACTGTTCTTTCCACTCGCAAGCAGATTGAGTTTCGTAATCCCCTTGCATTTGCACCCAAAGTCATCCGGACATCTGACTCTGGCCTTGAATTGGGGGTAAGAACAACATTTGTTGCAACATTGGCTTTAAATGAAGATCATGACATGTCAACTGATATTTATGACGTTGAGCCCGTGCTCATCAAATCTTGTACATGACATGTTCTTTGTGTTATTTCTCTTTCTGAGACCTTGTGGTATTGATATTGTAGGAGGACTCAAATAACACTCCTGCTTCATCACGTCACAAGAGAGGATGTAACTGTAAAAAGTCCAACTGTTTGAAGAAATATTGTGAATGCTTTCAGGTTCTTTCTTTATTCTTTCTTTACATTGCATGTCTTTTGATTTGCCTTTGAGCATTATTCTGGCATACATTCATATTATATTTAATTGTAATGATTCTTTGTTGTCAGGGAGGAGTTGGTTGCTCAACTAGCTGTAGGTGTGAGAGTTGTAAGAACACTTTTGGAAGAAGAGAGGGTATATTCACTATTCTTTTTCTTTTTTTGTTGCTTTCTTTCATGCAATTGATTTGTTAGTGTTTCTGTAACCTGCGAATTCTAAGCTCT
Source organism: Eleocharis quinqueflora (assembly GCA_964058865.1). Lineage (NCBI taxonomy): Eukaryota > Viridiplantae > Streptophyta > Magnoliopsida > Poales > Cyperaceae > Eleocharis > Eleocharis quinqueflora. The sequence continues at coordinate 21,815 of CAXKVX010000968.1, read as the reverse complement.
GATATAATTCTAGAAAAGTAAGGCAATCTAAGAAAGTAAGTCTAGAATATTTTGAAATTATCATTTTGTTCGTTGCAATACTTATTTGGAGGTCCTCATGCTATAGGGAAAGTTATTTTCTTGCCCCAACTGGTTACCTTATTTTCTAATCCTTGATGCTTGTGCTAACAAAACACTATAAACAATTAAGTTGAAGTAATCATCCTTCCTTTCCTCTCCCCCCTCCCCCTCAACTACCAATTGGCTCTTCCCCTTCCGAAGGTTAGAATAGTGCAAATACAGGACCATACTGTACCGGTGCTATTACCAAAACACTGAAGTACCATCCTTTGTTATTCAAATGTCGGGCCACTTTTTTCGACCAAATTAATGAGTTTTTGCTCTCAATTTTTTCTTCTTATGTTTTTTGATCTTTTCCTTTGCTAATTTTGGTTGTTTCCATTTGAATCTATATCGTAATTGCATCTGAAGAGTTTGTGCATGAAGTGGAAGAAGGAAATTGTGGAGAAAAGGAAGAGGAAGGACTCGGAGATGATCAAGAGAAGGCTGGTGTTCAACTTTTTGATCCTCATGCTGGAGACCTTATTCCAATAACCCCTCCTTTCGAGACTTCTGGGTCAGTAACTTCACATTTCTCCTATGGTTTTTACTCTACCATTAATGTTTCCTGACTTTAATATAAATTAGTCTCAATTTTAAGGCCCTTTTCAGCAAAATGGATTAATAGAGTGAAGACCAAGAACTTAATGTGTCTATAAGGAGCTCATGTTTTAAGATTGAATATAGAAAACAGATTTACAACAAGAATACATATTAAGACCAAATTGCCCTTCTATTGTTGTCATGTAATACATATCGTGTAGCTAACTGTATTGTAATTTATTTAAATATAACTAGCAATCTTGATCAGCTCAAGCAATTATTGTCAAGTAATTAAAATACTCGTATCAAATAAATTAATTTTTAGATTAACATATTTTAAAATGAAACACATCTAATTAAGGGAACATACTTTTATCCATCATATCACTTGATCACATATGATAACTAGTTCATACTTAATTAAGCAAGAATTATAAATACTGCATGAAACGTTTATGGGTCTGTAAATTAGGTAGCAGTTCAGCCTGGACTCAGTAGAGGAAACATACATTGCAGATATAAACACCAATCTTAAGGAAATCAAAAGCACTCTACGCTTCAGCAAGTTAGCAATATTTTGTTCAGGATCTAACATATAATTTTCTTTTTCAAGGATGATAAGGCTCTTACATGATCAACCAAAATTAATGAATTGTACGATTATCGGGATACATATTTTCTTTTCATCAATGTCAAATGTTGTCCTGCGAAATTGAGTCCAAGCGCTTTGAGGAAATTTATAGAGGAAATGAAAAAATCAAGTGCTGGTGCTCCAAGGAAATAGAAAAAGAGTGAGGAGACAGAGTGAGAGATAGATTAAATAAAAAATGATTTCCTGTCCATATAGCTTCCACTTTTAACATCAAGCAATTAGCAAATGCGAATACATACAATTAACCAAATTTCTGTAATTTTTCTTAGCTCACTATAATTAAAAAACTTTTATCCAAATTAAATATCTAATGAAAAATTGGAGATGCAGATAATTGTATGTATACTTGTGCTTGAAACCAATTTGTATACATCGTCATGCTTAAAAGAGCGATACAAATGAAATTGAAGAAATCTAAAACCAACTATAAGTTCCAAGCGAAGTTCCTTGTGCTGTTGATTAATGGATTCTCCATCAGCATCCTAGCCATTTAAGCTAGAAAAAAGGGAAGATAGTATTTTTTTTTTCGTTCCTTGGGTAACACACAATTGGGAAAAAGAGGAGAAAGAAAAACATCTACAATTGCTGGTGCTAAGGAGCTGCACCTTTATGAGGGCTTTGTCCTCCTAGAAATGACCCTTAATGAGGGCTAATGAGTAATGAGGCTCAAGTCCAAACAAAGGGGTTTGGTAGGAATAAGAATTGGTCTTTGATGGTTAAGTAGTGTTGCTGAACAGCTGCATTAAGATGTCTCTGCATTTTCGTTTCCAGAAAAAATCCGAACCTGTGGTTCATTTGCACCCATCGATATCAGCATAACTTGTCAGTTCTGTAGAGCATTTGTTTTGCAATAGAAGAAATAAACTCTGCTTCAGTTCTTACTGATTGGTTAGGTTTCACAGCACCTGAATTCTGAATGGTAATTGATATAAAATGAATTCTGAACAGGACATTGTTGAAGCTGCCTTGTTATTCAAGTGCGAAGCCCCCAAAACCCACATACACACTCCCCACAGTAATATCCTCTGGCCTATATACATCCTGTCCTCTGATAAACCTTAAAGATCTTACTCCCTCTGCCCCTTGCGGCGAAAATGAAGACATAACTGACAAATACCTCATAAGTAAAGACTCTCCTCATGGTGGGGTTACCAAAACATCTTCCCCCAATGGGAAGAGAGTCTCGCCTCCTCACTCTGGTGCAGGTGCCTCTCCAAACCGCAAAGGCAGCAGAAAGCTTATTCTGAGATCCATTCCTTCATTTCCTTCTCTTGCTGGTGATGGGTTCAGCGACTGTTTTGGCAGTACTCAGAAGGGCAGTTCATTCAGTTTGGCTTCATTTACGAGGGGTATGTTGTTTCTCTGAAATGTGGCTGTATTTTTTTTTCTTACTTCAATTTTCTATATAGTATTGAATTTGTCACAACTATGCCTATACCACCTAGTGCTGTATGAGTTTTGCCACCATACAAGTTGGTGCTGGACCATTGATAACCTTTTTGAGAATTGGTGCCAAAATTGTTTGGTAGGATGGCGATCTGAGTTCAATTTAGGTACTGATGTGAATGGATTTTTTTACTCGACCAATTGGTCTTGTCACTTTTTGTACATACTGGTGTGTCTGTGATTTGTCCCTGATTCCAGCTTTTTTCCCCTTCTCATTTTTGTAATAATTTACTCATTTTATTCAAGCTTTTTTTATTTGTCATTTCCAGGGCCTTAGGGAATATTTTTGAATTATGGACTAGAAGCATGAGTTTAGCCTAGTTGCACTGTTAATTAGGTACCTTAAATATTGTAATATGTAAAGCCTGGCTATTGGAGTTAGCAACTACCTGTACCCTCTTTTTTCCTGCTTCCTAGTTTGATGAACTGTTCCTGCACTGTGAAGTTAGGTTTTTATGTTTAAGATTAGTATGTGCAGAGTTCTTGTTTAATAATAGTAGATCTATATTATACTTTGCCTAAAACTTCTCTCTCAAGTGACTAGTTAAAATAAGCTCAAAGAGATAACCTCTATGTGTTCTCCTTTTGTTATCTTAAATTTTAAACTAATCGAAAAGCAGTCTGCTTCGATTTTATTGACCGAAGCTATCTATTCATCATTAACAAAATTGGAAAGCAGGTGCCTAGAATCGGTTCATTTTATTTCATGAGCGAAGTAATCAATAGTAGTCTGTTTCGTTTCATTGACATGGCCTTTGATTTTATCCAAATAATTGCAACATGTCTTACAAAAAAGTACAAAGCAACAAATCCATGATTACAACAACATCAACAAAGTCTTTATTTTCAAACAAATTGAGACATGTTAGGAATTAAATCTAATCTAAAATAAAAAGTCAATATAAATAATAGAAATATAATAAATAGCAAAATATTAGTAAAAATAAAAGTATAATGATGATGATAATAATAATAATAATAAACTTGTCATTTTATCCAACTCGTTTTTATTTTATGACTAATGTCTTCATCAATCTCGCCATCACTTTGTAATATCAATTTCAAATATCGAAATGTGTTTTTTTAGGCTTTACTTGTCCATCTAAACTGATATTTACATCTTCTGATCGAATGTCGCTGAAATTGCATTTTATATACTCAGTCTTAGTCTTACTAAGTCTAAAACAATTTGATTATAAAGTTTTTTTTCACAACTCTAATTTTCTATACATCCTTGACTTACTTTAATCAATTATGATCACATCGTTTGTAAAGAGCATGCACCAAAAAATATTTTCTTGTATATATTTCGTGATCTATATCATAAGCTAGGTACGAATGAAGGTGAAAATGAAGTATATAAGATTGCCAAACTCCGCGAGAGAAAAACGAGAGATTTCAGCCAAGTCAAATGCATCAAGTATGAGACAAATAGACTTTTGGTGAAAGACGACGAGATCTAGAACAGCTGGAAAGAATACTTCAACAAGTTGTTCAATGGAGAGAACGAAAGCACTATGGTTGAGCTAGATAACTCTTTTGACGACACCAACAGGAGATTCGTTCGAAAAATTCAAGAGACGAAGGTGAAAGAGGCTTTGATAAGAATGAAAGTATGTAAGGCTTTAGGCCCTGATAACATCCCGATCGATGTATGGAGATGCCTTGGAGACATAGGCGTAGTATGGTTGACTAAGCTGTTCAACAACATTTTTCGGTCAAACAAAATATCGGACGAGTGGAGAAGAAGTATATTAGTACATATCTTCAAGAATAAAGGAGACATTCAAAGTTGTACTAATTACAAATGAATCAAGTTTATGAGCCATATAATGAAGCTTTAGGAGAGAGTGATTGAGCATCGTTTATGAAAGATGACAAGCATTACGAAAAACCAATATGATTTTATGCCCGGACGATCGACTATGGAGGTGATTTTCTTGACAAGACAACTGATGCAGAGATATATAGAGCAGAAGAAGGATTTACATATGATATTTATCGACTTTGAGAAAACATATGACAAAGTACCGCTGAAGGTCATATGGTGGGCACTCGAAAAGAAGAAAGTGCCAACAAAGTATGTTAACCTTATCAAGGATATGTACGATAACGTTGTAACTAGCGTCAGAACATGTGACAGCGAGACTGAGGACTTTTTCATTAAGATAGGATTACATCAAGGGTCAGTCTTGAGCCCTTACATTTTTGCCTTAGTGATCGATGAGATCACGAAAGATATACAATGCGATATTCCTTGTTGCATGCTCTTTGCAGATGATATTGTTCTAATTGACAAAAGTAAGGTAGGAGTGGGTAGAAAATTAGAGTTGTGGTGGGAGACTTTAGAATCAAAAGGTTTAGACTTAGTAAGACTAAGACCGAGTATATGAAGTGCGAGTTTAGTGGCGTTCTATCATAAGATATAGATGTCATTTTTTATGGACAAGTAGTGCCTAGAAGAAATACCTTTCGATATTTGGGATCGATGCTACAAAGTGATGGTGAGATTGATGAGGATGTTAGTCATAGAATAAAAGCAGGTTGGATAAAATGGCAATAAGCATCTGGCATCCTATGCGACAAGAATGTCCCACAAAAGTTGAAAGCAAGCTTTTAAAACGTTTAACGACCCTTAACAGTGAGGTGGTCGCTTAACAAATTAACGGTAAAACGGTGTTATACGAAAGTTAAATTAAAAAACGGACAATCATTTTTATATATTATATATTTATTTCAGATCAAACTATGGTGCAAACATGCATATTTTTTGTCATATGTATGATTGTATGTAACTATGTACTATATAATATATTTAACAATATTATTAACATTGCTGTTTTTTTTGTTTTCATCATTTAAAAATATACATGATGTGATCTGATATGTTTAATAATTTGGATTTATGATGTATTTTATTTTGAGAATGTGCTTCAATGTTTATTTTTATAAGCTTCGCTATCTAATTGCATAAGTCGCACCAACATAATAATATCTCATGCCAACATCAATATAATACACATGACTAGTATACCCAATTAATCAACACTTCATCATAACACTGATAACTACCCGACTAAGCTAAATATGTTGATTTAGAAGTGTAGAAATTTGTTTAGAGGAATGTGATATGATTCGTTAGTTGATTGCTTATGTATAATTAGTTATGTTAGATTAGAACTATTTTGGAGGTCATATGACTAAACATGCAGATTTTTGCTCTTGTAAATTATAAAAAAACGATTTTAACAATAACCAAATAAAATGGATTTAAACGGTTTAATCCAAGTTAAAACGGTTAAAACATAGAAAACAAGAAAAAACAGTTATTTCCTAAAAACTTAACGTCAAAGATTTTTTCAAGTTAAAACGATTAAAACGAAGTTTTTTAAAAGCATGGTTGAAAGACAAGTTCTATAGGACGGCGATTAGACCCACAATGTTGTATGTAGCAAAATGTTGGGCTACTAAAGTGCAACACATACAAAAGATGAGCGTGACAGAGATGCGTATGTTACGGTGGATATGTGGGCATACAAGAAGGGATCGCATTAGAAATGACGATATACGTGACAAGGTCGGAGTTGCACCGATTGAAGAGAAACTTGTTTAACATCGTTTGAGATGGTATGGGCATATAAGCGGAGGCCTTTTGATGTACCGATACGTAGTGTAATTTTAGGTCGTGTCGAAAACATGAGAAGAGATAAGGGTAGACCGAAATTGACATGGGATGAAGCTGTAAAAAGAGACTTAAAGGAATGGAATGTCTCCAAAGAGTTGGCATCAAATAAGAGTGCATGGAAGTTAGCGATTCACGTACCAGAACCGTGACGAACTAAATTTTAGAAGTAGTGTTATTATTGTACGACTTTAGTTTAGGATTAACGACGTAGAATACTAGTCAAAACTTATGATTGGTAGAATAGTGTATTATTATTATGAGAAAATTTTCAAAATGCCACTCGAAAATCAATATTTGTCTAAATGCCATTAAAACTCAATATCTATTTTATTTATGCCATTATTATTCTTTAACCTCAAATAAAAATCTTAATCCTTCTAAATGACTACAATACCCCTATCAGAAGTTTTTTTATTAAAACTGATGGAAATAAATGGTTCCAACTACAGCACGGTGGTTACGAGCGACTTTAATGTTATTATCCCCCCTTTCAAACTGCTATAGTAAGTAAGAAATTCTTTCTTGTTTCATTCACTCAGACAAAACCTGTTTCTTAATCGATATTTAAACTAAGTATAACAGTATTAAGCCATAAAATTGGAACAACATATTTCATTTACCAGCAACGACAGATAAGCATCAGTTCTAAAAAAATTTCAAAAAACAACAGTTGAGTATAGCAGTATATCGTACAAGCATTAGTTCTAACAAAAAAAAATCCATCTCAAAGCTGCATCCTTCAAATACTGCTACAGAAAAAATGACATAAATTCAAGAGTTAAATACTGATCTATTGCTACAGCAAACAAATTGGCAAAACCAAGTATTCAGTTGAATTAATCAGACCAAAATAATCGATCCTCATGCACAGAAAAGACTAAACAAGCTTCCTAACAGCTTCCTCAATCTACTGAGAATACGAACTCTAAACCTAACTGTCGAGTGATATTCAGATACCTTAACTACGGAACTAAAGTTATTGATATCGTAATATTAAAAAAATAGGATACATGAATAAAATTCAATGCTCACCCATTATATATTTCTTTTTGCCTTTTTCAATCAAACGGGCAAGGAGCAGCATTTTTTCCCTTTTTTTTTGGTCGAGTTTGATCGGTTTAAAAAAAATCTAAAATCTGACAGGAACATGGGTATTTTTGCCATTTAGAAATATTGGAATTTTTTAATTGAGGTTAAAGGAGAACAATGGCAAAATTAAAATAGATATTGAGTTTTAATGGCATTTAGACAAATATTGATATTTGAATGGCATTTTGACAAATTTCAAGTTTTAGAGTGGCATTTCAAAAAATTTCCCTATTATTATTATTAATGGTATTGTTATTATCATTTTTATACTGTTATTTTTATTATTATTTTGACTATTTATTATATTGATTTTCATTTTAGATTGGGTTTCATTTCTAGCCTACCCCAATTTTTTTTGGGAACAAAGGCTTTGTTATTGTTGTTGTTGTTGTTGTATATATATTTCGTGATCTCATCGATCACTAAAACAAAAATGTAAGGGCTCGAGGCTGACCCTTAATGTAATTCTATTTTAATAATGGGAAAAGTCATTAGTCTCGCCGTCACATGTTTTGACACTAGTCATAACGTTATCGTACATATCCTCGATAAGGTTGACGTACGTAAAAATTTGTTGGAACTTTCTTCTTTTCAAGTGTCCACTACATGACCTTCCTCGATACTTTGTCATACACTTTTTTCAAGTGATGAATGTCATGTGCAAATCCTTCTTCTACTTTCTATATCTCTCCATTAGTTGTTTTGTCAAGAAAATCGTCTCCATAGTCGATCGTCCGGGCATACAATCAAATTGGTTTTTCGTAACGTTTGTTATCTTTCTTAAACAATGCTCAATCACTCTCTTTTAAAGCTTCATTATATTGCTCATAAGTTTGATTTCTCTGTAATTAGTACAACTTTGAATATATCCTTTATTTTTGAAGATATTTATTAATATATACTTGTCATTCACTCGTCCGACATTTTGTTTGACCAAAATATGTTGTTGAACAACTTAGTTAGCCATACTATCCTTATTTCTCCAAGAAATCTTCACATCTCGATCGAGATGTTATCATGCGCTAAAGTCTTACATACTTTCATTCTTTTTAAAGCCTCATTCAATTCCGTCTCTTGAATTCTTTGAATGAATCGCCTGTTAGTGTCTTCAAAAGAGTCATCTATCTCAATTATAGTGCTTTCATTCTCTCCATTGAACAACTTGTCGAAGTATTCTCTCCATCTATCTCGATCTCGTCGTCTTTTACCAAAAGTCTATTTGTCTCGTCCTTGATGAAGGAATTCTATACGGATATTAAATCATAGAATCACTCTAGAGAAATATAAAATGCGGAAGCGTTACTTTGCTCCATTTCAATGGATGAAGGTAGTAGCCGATGTACTGCACAAAACATGTTGCTAGTTAGTTTTTCGGAGAGACACGATCACGCTTAAACGTCGGCTCCTTAAGTAATGCGCAACGTTCTTCCTCTAAATTCGATGGAGAGATTAAGAAGAATGGTAGCAATAACCTTATACAAAACCTCCCAAATAATTAAAATATTTTGGATCTGTAGTTTGTTGATTTTTGAGCTTGAGGGAGATTAATTCTGGGTTCTTATTTTATAAGAAGAGGAGCTAGTAACGTCAGTCACATAAAGGTGACAATCAATTTTTTTATTAATTGCCAATTAATATCAAATAATGATTGTAATCAATGTCAATTGTGGCTCTACAGAAAAGAGTAACGGTAGAGAGAGTAAGGTGCAGATGGAATTTACATTTACAATTGAATTAATTAACAATCTTTTATATGATACACTATTGGAATTAATTGACAATCAAATTTATATAATCTCTCTCAAATTTATCCAAAATATCTTTAGTAAAGGTTTATTTCAAATAAGGTTATGTGCCAATAAATCATATTCTCCGAAAACCAATAGCGACATAAATATTGTTTCGTAATTTATTTCAATTTAGATCATCACTAAATAATAAAGTATCAATATGCATTCTACACATCTAATGACCACTTCTTCATGACACATATCATTTGATAATATTATGATCACTTTTGAATCAAGTGTTAAATTAATTTGACAGTCAATAATTTAATATATAATTATATCACATATTTGTCCATACGTTGGAATAAATTCCAACACTTGATGTATTTGACTTTGCTGAAATATTTCGTCTTTCTCTCATGAAGTTTGACAATTTTATAGACGTCATTTTCGTCTCCTTCGTATCTAACTTATGATATAGATTCTCATAAACTCAACCTCTTAGTTCACTCACATATTTCTTTGTGTTCTTTTTGACCATTTTATATTTCTATACGTTATTTTTGTCTTAAATTTTGTTGTACGAATATAAAGGTTCTTCGAAACAAATTACTGATTTTAAAAAGTTCGACTACTGTTTCCTTTTTTTTTCTTCCCAAACAATGTAAGAGTCATACAATGTGATGATGGTCCTATGTTTTTACTTTTTTAACTATCCCGCCGTACCACAAAACAAATGAATATAAAGGTATTTCTGTCATTATCGAATTTAGCAAATCATTTCTCACTTCTCAAGAGGAATCATCTGTTCTAGATTTCTTTTAAAGAACAGATCTTTATAAGCTATCTTTAGTTGAATTTTCCATAAATACCTCGCGCGGCCACTGATGGGCTAGTAAATGCTTCCTTCATGTCGTCTATCTCTCAATGATTATGCTTGTTCTTAATTTTATTAAAGCAACAATCATTCATGTGCTTTTACATCATTGTGAAATCGTAAAGAATCCGAGCATTACGGCTCAATTATTGGTGCAAAATGTTTTGGAATGAAGTTATGGTGTAATGGTATTTTAAAAAATGGTTAGCATGCAACTGTGTACTCTCTTTTCACCTCTAGGCAATGATGAACGTTGGCTCTTTAAATTTTTTAGTTCATCGTTCCGGTTTGGTGGATGAATGAATATCTTTTATTTTTTTGTGTCTAATAGTTGGTCACTGATTGTTAGCTTATTCCCCCTCTTTCAAATTTCAATAAAAAAATAATATCTTATATATATTGCATAAGAGAACCAATCTTTGGGTTGAAGACAATTACGGCTTTGAGACTTCCATGATCATTTTTTTTATGAATTTTTAAAATTGAATGAATTAACACCATCTTTTATCCAAAAGAAAGATTATTTACTTACATTTTGTTCTTCGGTAGTATTAAGTTTAGCCCATGAATTCAAATAGAAGCACCGAAGAAAAAAAATTGCAAAAACAAGTTAGCTAAATTTTGCTACATTTAGAAAATAAATATCTCTGTGTTGGCAAAACATCCATATAAACCACTATTCTACAAACAGTGGCAAAGTCATTCATGGACAAGCTCGGACAAGTGTCGGGGCTTGATTTTCAAAAAACGCAAAATTTAGTGTATTTTAGTTATGTTGTAATAAAAAATGAACTTGTAATGATATTTTAATAGATTGTAGTGAATTTGTGTTCGAATTTAATTTCAATTTCGATGCCCGAACTTAGTTGTACCCGATCTTATATGCCCATGTCTACAAAGATATTATATGCAACGTAACAGAGCATTTAAGTTTTAGTATCTCATTCAAAATCCAATCTGCTCTTAGCAAATACCAAATATGATATGACATCTGTATTAAAAGCTATCAAACCAAGTAGGCTCATTGAATCTTGTCTCTGAACAATAAAACGACACACAAATTAAAAAAAAGGAACAGAAAAGAAGGAAGAAGAAGTAAACATCATAAAAAGATGTACATACTGATTGATAACCAAATTGATGTGTAATATACAAAATGCGTAGCAAGTTGTAATAAAAAAAGGGATACATAAAGTGTTGCATTAGAAACATAGCTAGAGTGCATGCCACATGATAAAAAGCAGCTTAGGATTCACTCTCTTTGTATTTAGAGTTCAAAAAATGAAGGATCCTACACAGATTTGGAGTGCATATCTCCATTGGAATGGTTTGAACAGCTTTTAAACAAAAACCTGTTTGCTATTTATGTTCATCGTCCCAAAATTGATCCGGACCGTCATATGTAAAATCGACGGTCAAGTTATATCTGATGATTTTCCTATATAAACAGCCATATATATAATGAACTATATGAAAAATCTTCTCTTTCTTTGTTGTGCTGAAAAAGAGTTATTTTTTAATATATCCTTCCTAGCTAGCACGAAAAATATCCACAAATTGAGTTGTTTATATTTTCTTCCTTTTCTTTTTGCAACACTCGAATAATACATTAATACTGCCTCATATATAGCTGTCATGTAAATCGACCCAAACTAGAAACCAAATCCTAATAAGACCCTTTCAAATGAAACTTTTTATAAACCACTTAATTTATGTGGAGGATTACAGAATTATCTGACAGCAGTCGCTTTTAGATTGTGTTATATATATATATATATATATATATATATATATATATATATATACCTGCACGTAAGTCGTTTTCCCAACAGCTCATGTTACTGGTAAGTGGGAATGCAGGCAGGGGCGATCTATGCATGTGTAAGATCAGGTCTGTGTCGTTGCTTGGTTTTGAAATGAAATTTTCGAGTACTAAATTTTCAGTTGGATTCAAAAAATTATAATTTAAATTTAGAAGGATGTCGCTGCTTAATTTCAAATTGAACTATTAACTGTTTAATTTCAATAAATGTATACGTCGCTGCTTAATTTTGATCTGAATCCACCTCTGCATGCAGGCGACTTGAGCGTTACAACTTCCAACTCCTAATTTACCTTCTTCCTGATACAAAAATTCTCTGAGAAATATTTGATCAACCTATGCTATCATCAGCAAGGCTAGCTGTCTCTTGACTGTTGGGAAATCTCTATCCTAACAGCTTGACTTCTTCAATATATGCATATTTAAGGGAGCTGATACGTAGATACCATAGTTGATACTAACTATCGATACTGATGTTATTATGCACATTTAGTTGAGTTATCATACATATTATTTGAGTTATTATGCATGTTATTTTGTAATGAAATAGTTATACATATTGTCGATTTTATTGTGCATCTTTAGTTGAGTTATCGTGCATATTATTTGAGTTATTTTTTGTAATGAAATAGTTATACATATTGTCGATTTCCGGAAGTGAATGTACAAAGGCAGAGCTTTGTATATAACTTTCAAATAGTTCTTTTGTTGCTCTTGTAGATATAGGAAAATTATATATTAATTTTGACCGTTCGACGAAACAAAAAAGAAAAATCAACAGTTGTTTGATAAGATACTAATTATTATTAATAATAAAATGTTCACTAACGTAGAGATTTTAACAAAAAATAACTTTCTTATTCTTATCATATGATTGAATAAACACATCAATAATTAATATTCAGATTTGTCTGATTAAATAATACGAGCCATCTAAAATATACTTGGTGTATGAGAGCATCTTTCTTTGACTCTCAATAAAAGATTATTCTTCAATGTTTCACCAAATAATTTATCATCATAATTTTTGTTAAAATTGAACCAAATGAGTTATTTTTTTTTTTGTTGATAGACTTTGCCAAGGAGCCAAGGAGGTGCACACGATACGCGTCTTCTATCTCATATTTGTTTTAAAAAAAGAATTAAATATGAGAGGAAAAATGAAAGGAACAAAGCAAAGCAACCACTCACCAGCCGCCTTAATTTCTTGCAAATGAATACATAGTTCAAATCAAGGAATTAGTTATTTATTAAGACGTGCTAGGAAGGAAGCTTCTTCAGATTTGGTAATGAGAAAAATAAAATGTAGCTGTTGCAAGCAGGAGCGGAGCTAGTGTTCTAAATTCGTGTCACTTCATGCTGTTTCGTGTCGTTTGTTCATGGCTTGGCACAAGACGGTTAGTATTTTATTATTTTTACCGTGTCGTGCCAAAAATTGGAAGGAATCGGAACGGAACGGTTAAGACACGGCACGTTTAGGCACGTTGTGTCTAAACGTGTCGTGTCTTAACCGTTTCGTGCCTAAACGTTTCGTGTCTAAACGTGTCGTCTCCAAACGTGTCGTGTCTAAACGTGACGTCTCTAAACGTGTCGTCTCTAAATGTGACGTCTCTAAATGTGTCGTGTCAAAACTTGTCGTGTCTAAACATGTCGTGTCTTAACTGTGTCTTAACTATTTCGTGACCCGTGTCTAAACGTCTCGTGTCTAAACGTTTATTTTTTAAAATTTGTAAAGTTTAAAATAGAATAATTAATAAATGCAAAAGATTTCAAAAAATTTGAACTTTCATGTCTATCTGTGTCTATTCGTGCCTACCCGTGTCTATCTGTGTCGTGCCTACCCGTGTCTATTCGTGCCGTCGTGTCGTGTCTAAATGTGCCGTGTCTAGACGTGTTCTCGTGTCGTGTTTTTGTGTCGTGCCTCTCCTCGTAAACGTTCCATGTCGTGTCGTGTCATACATTATGAAACCTATGAAAGTTTTGATGCTTCGAAAGGAAGGAATAAAACAAAATTTTATTCATTTCAAACCAAATGATCTAGCTATTATAAGTGTAAAGACAATATTTATTTGTCTAAATAATTAGAGAATAATATTATACCTTATGATTTGATCTCCAAATCAAATCAAGTAGGGTTGTCTAGCTTAGCATCTTCTTAGTCCCTATGCCTTGTTTCGATGGTTGCGCTTAGCTCGTCAACCGTCGAGCCTCCTTAGATATCCACCGAAAGATTAAAGAAACACTTGTATCTCTAAGGCTAGTAAGAGAACAACAAGTGGTACATTAATCCTAGTTTCAAAACCTTCTCCAAAATTTCAGAAATCTTAATAGGATTTTTGTCTCAACACATGAGAGAAAAATTGGGAGAGAGAGAGAGAGACAAATTTCAGCCAAGAAGTTCAATGCTGAAAAATATGACATTTTGGTACTAAAACTATCATAACTCTTTGTAGGTAACTCCAAACGACTTGAAACTTGAACCATTAGATTCTAGACTCAAAGGGATTCAATTTTCATAGGTCATATGTTCAGAATGGTTGAGGTTTGTCCTTTCAAAATCCTGTTTAAAGTTACCTCAAAAACTGTCCAAAATTTTCTCTCCTCTTTAATGGAAATTGATTAGGTTTAATGATATACTTCAATATTCTTTTAATTATATCATTACTAATCAATTCTCCCCAAAAATTTTATGGCCTATATTTGGGCTTTGGGCTTAAATACATTAATCATATTAATATTTAATTAAGTCGACAATCCCATATATTAAAAGGCCAACATATAAATTAATATCCAATGTTAATTTATATGCATCTCTCATGTGTCAAAAGTAATTTAAAATATGTCACACATACTTTAAATATTACTAGGATTATTTTACAATATTTTTTTTTAATCTTTCATATGGTGTGACCCTATGAGATCCCATCATTATGGAAATGAAACTAAACATTTTAATTTCATAAATCAATGATACAACTAGCCATGGTATATTGATTACCCAAATGATGTAGATGAAAAAGCACAATGCAAAATCATGATCCTGTAATATTAAAATATTATTGTGTCAATTCCTTGTCTCATGATATCAAAATAATTGCAAGGTAGGAATGTGTCATCCTTGGTAATTATTCTTTCTTGATTTTCTAAAGTTTAATTATGATATGATTAACATAAATCATATTGCATGCACATAATACAAACTTTATCAAGGGGCCCAGAGATATCATCATCTATATCATGTATAGAGGACAATGGTATCTTGATGCGTATAGTTCCTCCGCACAAGTTATACACATTGCAGTAACTGTCTATATAACTCATAGTTAAAATGAGCGTTGGACAGTACCAACGATGTATATTTCTCATGTAGGAAATATAAACATCTCAACCCTAGAATTCATGACACAAATGAAATATCAATGACACGTAACACAATCCATGTGATATTTCATTTTTGGGTCTGTCTAGTGCTATACATCCCGATGTATACACCTGTGTGATTAGCATTGACAACTCTTTGTCTTATGATCTGTAGAATGTGATCATCATCTAATCCGACACACTGATCTTATATTAGTCAATTAGTGTTCCTTGCTAATTACCAAGATCAAAGACTTTTAAGAGTAATTATATTTATTTCATTAGTGGAATTCTACAATCCAGGTCATCAACCCAGATAATCCACAAAATATAATAACTCAAGGAACAAAATGATATAATCATTCACTAATAAACTAAATAATCAAATATATGATTTGGATCTAGGACACCAATCACTAACAACCTAAGCACGACACGTGAACAGTATCGTGCCGTATCCCGTGCCGTGTCATGTCCTTATCGTGTTGTGCCGTTCCGTGCCGTTTTCAGACAAGCAGAATGGCTTTGAGAATTCTAGGCGGAGCTACATGAGGTCAGAAGATGGCAGTCGTCTTTTTCTGGAATTTTTTTTTTGCAAAATAAACTTGTATATTTATACGATTTGTCACTTTTTTTTTACAAAATAATCATGTATATTTAAAATTGTGCATCATTTTGCTCATCTCTAGAAAAAATGATAAATTTTGCTACTTTCTGACAAAAATATTAAATCCGCTCCTGATTGCAAGCTGGAAGATATATGAAGCAGAAAGTTGTTGAATACGTCAAAATTTTGTTCCTTGCTCGGTTGTCTCAACACTCTTCTCCAACCTCTTTTTAGAGGCGTGATAATCACCACCGCAAATTTGAGTCGTTCTATTTATCTGGTAATAGACGCGTAGCACGTCATCTGTAAGTGTCAACACTAATTTTAATAAAGAAGCTGATAAGCAGATATCATATTTGATATCGATTATTAATATCGATTTTATTATGAATTTTTAGTTGAATTATACTGCATATTATTTGAGTTATTATGCATGTTATTTTTAGTAATGAAATAATTATACATGTTGTCGATTTTATTATGCACCTTTAGTTGCATTATCGTGCACATTATTTGAGTTATCATGCATGTTATTTTTTATAATGAAACAATTATACATGTTAATTTTTTTACTGAAATAGTTATTATAGTATAACATGCATAATAATTGAAATAATGTGCATGATAACTCAAATAAAGGTGCATAATAAAATCGATATCAATAGTTAGTATCAAATGCATGTGGTATCTACGAAACATTATCCTGGCACGTTATATGTAAGTGTCAACACTATTTTTAATAATTACCAAGTATAAAATATATAGTTGACATTTAACACAAATGACACAAACAGACCACTGGTAGTAGTATGTGCCATTACCACTTAACCAGATGATGCAATTAAGTGTTGACGATAAAAGTAACAGTTTGAGGTTATTTTTTAGCACTTGCTCAATTGGTAATTAAATTAAGTAAAACAATGGCATGTAGTTCATTTTTATCGTGTTTGTGTTGGTGCAAGGTAGTGAAAGCAAGACGTTTGAGACGTCCTTAATGTTCCTAATTTAATTTAATTGTTACTTTTACTTAGTCTAATTTCCAGTGCAGTGTCTCCGCTGCACAATGGTGTGAGATTACTATCCCTGCAGTCTTTTACCTTTTTATTTATTTTTATTTTATTAGTTCAAGTAATGTTTCTATGTGTATCATGTACAACTGTTACTATGTCATCGAGACGATATCCTACGTATAGAACATTAACAAAGAACAACATGAAGCAAAGCATGTTATAAATTCAACCACTTTTAGTTGGACTTTTAAGAGCATGGCTAAAATAATATACATAGTACACTCCATTCTGTACTATGCATATAGATATAGATCAATAAATTGAGATTTAAGTTGCTCAATAAATTCTTCGTATGAAAATATTGTAGGAAATCAAATTTCGTGATTTTTAGAGCTTTCTTGCTATTTTTTAAATATTTTTAAAAACAGTCCAGATTTAATACTACAAAAGTGTCATTTCTGGGCTATTTTTTTAAAATATTTTAAAAATAGCAAGAAAGCTCTAAAAATTACAAAATTTTATTTCCTACAAGATTTTGATATGAAGAATTTATTGAGCAACTTAAATATCAATTTAATGACAAACTAAATATCAATGATCGCGTATTACGAAATGGGATGTACTATGCATATTATTTTAGCCATGCTTGACTTTTAATTATAAACTAAGCGAAAAAGAAAGAAAATGTATATTAGGTGTGTATTTATATTAATTAGGTGCTTATAGAGAAATTGATCAACATATAGTATTATGTTTAGTTTTTTACTTGATCATAAAAATTAAGCGTTTAGGTTAAATGTATGTTTGTGTTTTGTTTTGTTCAGGTGTAGAAAAATTGATCAATATATATTATTTTATTTATAGTTTTACTTAGTCTAATCGCGTTGTGTGGTTCAGTGTTTTATTAATAAGTGTAACATACTTCTATAATTTTAGTGTCCTTGTAATCATTTATCATTCAAGTCGTATAATAGTTAGTGTCAATAACATATTTTATTATGTGCTTAACTATTTATTAAATCGTTACATATTGTATTAAACCTGCGTCCTAGTTATCTAATTCATCCTATCTAGTTAACTAAACTAATTACATAACTACTTCGTATACTAAGCGTTATAATTTATAGTGCTACATATAATATAGAAAAATATATAGAAAATATAAGGAAACTCAAATAAACTCATGTTTTTGAAGTTATACAAAATATTCGTGTTTTGCAGATCTTTTCTCTCTAGTGGATCGTCTGATTTGTACTGGTTATGATTCTATTATTTCTTGAGTAATATTTTCTTTGAGGGTTCACAACGTTTATGAAAATTATTGCTAACTTCCGGATCTCCCACGAACGCATAACCATCGACATCGCCCATGACAATGTCATTATTTGGGTCTGATTAGGGTACAATATTTGTGCTCATATTTTTCTGCGAAATTTGAGGAGGGAGTGAAGTTTGCTTATTGACATTAGATGCATTTTATGGATTTAAAGGTATTAGAACTCGGACAAAACTCGAACTTCGGTCCATGATCTCATCTTCATTCTTTTCTTCCACGAAAATGCTATCTTTTGTCATATCTCTCTCCAGTCCCCACAAACTCATTATCCTCGAAATTTTTGCAATTTCGTTTCGAAAACTATATGTTATGTTGGATTGCAAAATTCATATTCTCTTGAGCGTTCATAATATTCAATAAAATAACAATTAATTTTTCTTTCATTCAGTTTTTTTTATTGTGACTTATAAGACCTAGCTTCTGCTGGACATTCCAGTTCTATATGTGATTTAGACTAAATTTGTGTCCAACCCAAATTTTCATATAAAATTTTGTTGATTGCTTTAGTAAATAATCTGTTGAGTATATATGCTGGAGTTTTAAAGCTTCCCTAAAATATTCACTATATTGATGGCATTAATAACCTTCGACAAGAAAAATGAGTTGAAAATGTTTTTAAGAGAGAATGAATGAATAATGGTTCCTACTTAACGCATTAATTCAAAGATATGAGCAAACAAGTACATACTTTTATTGACTTGATACTTTCTTATCACCCCTTAACCCTTTCCTATAAAATCACCGTCACAATCCGTTGTTACGTTGGGACTTGTCACATCTTCCAGAATACTCTAAAGAAATAGGCAACGTTTCTTTCTGAATTCTCACTGTTGCTATAGCGTCGTTATTCTTCTTGTACAGTAACTGTTACAGTATCAACGCACAAAAACTGTTCATTTTTGTCTTAAAAAAAAGAACTGCCCATTCAGTAAATACATATTCGAACTGCATATACAAATATACTTCTTTGATTGGTCAAAGAGGCAAAGACCAACCCTTGATTATTATTTTATTGTTATGGACTGTGGTGGTGGTGTGTGTGGGGGAGGGGGGAAGGGAAAGCGGTTCTACCGTCGCGCAGTTGGAATGAACGACTCAAATTAATTTTCTTCAGATTTGATTCAAGAGGTCTGATATTATAAAATTTAGCTTGCACGAATCTCGATGCAAATTAAAAGTTAAAATTTGCTGCGCAACACGCACAGTATTTTTGTTATGCGGTAGAAGATCTCATTCTGTGAGGAGGGTTGGTTAGAAGAATATTTGTCTTGCAAAAGTTTAGTGTAGCTGTTAAAGAAAGTTGCAAAAATCAAAAAATAAAGGGAAAAAATATTTTAGTGTAGCTGTTAATAGAATATTTGTCTTTGGTATGAAAACTGTAGGTTAAAAAATTTAGTGAAACTTTTGTAGCTAATTAAATTAAGAGACTTCACTCATAGTAAAATGAAATAAATAATATTTCAATAAATCAAATTAAAATGATCTAGCACAATACATTGTTTGAATCTCCCTGTTTCACAATCACAAAAATACTTTATCATGAACCTGGCTCTAATATTATATTTGTCAAATAGTGAATTTAGACCATATAATGGAAATTTTGCCCTCCTTTGAAGACTTGATTAACTATTCCATAACAAGTAACATGCAACACAATCTTTATGTAAAAACAAGCAAAGTGCTGGTAATTGTATACAGAGACAACTTACAAGACAACTTGTATAGATAACAGAATTTGCTAAACTGGAAATTCATATTTTCTATTTTCTCCCCAACACTAATCAGTTTTTAATTTGAATTTGTTTTTGTTTTATCAACGTAATGTCCCTTGTTTTGAGGGACATGCGCGTCCTATCTGTAATATTTTTTTATCACTATCAAAGACCAGCTAACGAGACATTTAATGCGTGGCTCTTGCAAAATACAAATATGTTATCCGTTGCTAGCAAGATATATAGGAAAATTTTCATAGAGCGCCAAGCAGCAAAGAATTTCAACAGATAGGGCCGGAGGCACCTTAATAATTGTACAGAGGGCCAAGGGCGCGACTATTAGTCGCGCCCCTAAGTTATTTGATTTTTTTTACTGAATTCAAGGCAGTTTGCAGTGCATTAACGATCTGTGGGCCCTACAAGTCAGGGGCGCGACTAATACATGCGCCCTGACATTCTGGACATTTTTTTTTCTATTTATACACATTTTATTAATTATATTAAAATAGTAATTTTAAATGCAGTTATTATATTTATTATTAATAGATGTGGTAATATATTAAATATAATTATTATATATTTAATACAAGTAATGATATATTTAATTAAGTAATAATATATTTAATATAAGAACATATTGCATTATGTAATAATAATTAAGTAGTAATGATATATTTATATTGAATAAGTAATAATATATTTATTATGTATAAGTAATAATATATTTAAAATAATATTACATACATATTATTACATTATTATATATTAAAAATATTAAATATATTAAACTTAGTTATTAAATTATTAAATACATTATAAATATTATTACATTATTAAATATATTAAAAATATTATTACATTAATAAATATATTATTAGAAATAAAAATATTAGAAGTAATAAATAGGAGTTTTTAAATATATTAAACTTAATTATTATAAAGGTATAGTTAGTAATTATTAAAAATAGAAATAATAATAGATTGAAGTGTTTTTTATTATAGGTGGAAAGGTGTATAGCTATTAATACTAAGGAAGTTACAACTATTTCGAGAAATACAAATGGTCCAGTGGTAGGGGAGTTTGAATAGAGGCGCTGAGTTTGTGTGAGGGCATGGGTTCGAACCCCCCTCCCTACCATTTTTCGTATTTACTTAGGGGCGCATGTATTAATCGCGCCCCTAAGTGCTGAAACAATCCAGAGAACATCCAGAGAGTTGTTTTTTTGTTCAGCACTTAGGGGCGCGATTAATACATGCGCCCCTATATTAACACTCAAAATTACAAGGCAATTAAACAAGTTTGAAACAAGATTTTTATTGTGTTAGCTTGTTTCTTGTTTAATTTTCATTTCCTAAATGTATTATAAGGCAATTAAACGAGTTTGAAATTTTTTTTGTCATTCTTTAAGTTTGAAACAAGATTTTTTTGTTTACTTTTCTTTTTCCAAAATGCATTACAAGGCACATAACAAGTTTTGAACATCGATATAATTAAACAAGCAACATAAAAAGTAATTAAAGCAACATAACAAGTAATTAAACAAGCAACATAAAAAGTTTTCAACATCGATCTAATTAAACAAGTTATTAAACAATTAAACAAGTTTTCAACATAACAAGTCTCAAAATAGCACAAACATAAAAACATACATCAAACATGCATCGATCTAAATAATATCAACCCCCGACCCCGACGACCCCGACCGCGGCCACGTGTATCATAAGCGGAAGGGGTATAAGCACTAGGTGCTCGAGCCGTCCTAGTAGTGCGCCGTAAAGGAATGATGTCCTCGTCTTCATCATCATGGTTGCGTGCTTGGCTCGAAGAGCCAAACACGTACTCGGCT